>PVHP010007192.1:22883-57732 GCA_004024765.1 Zapus hudsonius
CTATACATGTCCATGTATAGTCACATAGCCCCCTCAATCTATCTATGCAAAATAGGTATCCAAAGAATACTGGCCCCTGCCAATCTCCTTGCTTCCTATGCTTCTACCTCTGACTTTCCTCTATATAAGCAACTGCTATCTATACAATAAAATGAGAATTGCCCACTGCCGCGTTCTCCCGAGAGTCTCATCTCTCGTTTGGCTCACAGCTATTCCAAGCCACTGCTCACCCAGCCCCGGTGGGTGAACAGGGAATTGATGCGCGCTGCAACTCCCTAACTAACCCACGGACCCAGATCTTGTCATAATTTTCAAAACTAAAAGTAGAAAAAATGTTATATCCAATTTTTAAACCAGCTGAACCTTGTATTTTTCAAATTCTGAGATATACACTCAAATATAAAAATTGTTTCCAATGAGCTCCTATCAATGGCAAATGGCTCCATGACTCTGCAACCTTGCAGTGATAGTTCACAATGTAAATGTTTACTTGAGGTATTATCTTGAATTCATAATATGCCACAACTCAAGTAACTCTTTCAGACAAAGAACCCTATACTACCACTACCAAGGGTTAAACCCAGAACCTCATGCATGTGTACAATTGTTTTAGCCCCGAGCTACATTTTTAGCCCAAGCTTTTTACTTGTTAGTTGGAGATAAGCATTCTCCAAATCACCTTTGCAGGTCTTAATCTTGAAGTCTTCTGCCCTTAACCTCCTCCCGAGTAACTGAAAATGCAAAAGGGTTTATATGTATCCAAATCTGTTTCTCTTATTAAAAAGGAGGTACTACAAAACTCAGTTCCTCAAGCCAAAACCATAAGGTCTATTGTTATGAATATATGCTTGAATCTAACAGAATTCACATGTTCAAGTCCTAAAACCATAAAAAAAGTATATTTGCAGGTGACGACCTTAGGATATTATTAAGTTTAGATTTTGCCCCTAGAAAACTGAACATAGATATATACTAGGAGATGAGAAAATTTTGCAAATGTGTTGAACATTAGGCAGTTATTATGGTCTAGAATGTCTCTTTGACTAAAGAGAAATATTCTTAGTTTGAAATAATGGACTCTGAGAAGTGGATCTGTCAAGGTGTGCTGGAGGAATGGCTTCCTTGGAATTTTAGAGCACTTATTTATACATCTTTTATTAAACCAATTTATGCTGATTGCTGCATAATTTATATGGAAAGAAGGAAATGATTCATGATCTTCCTGAGTGCTAGCACTCAATTGTTTTGTTTTATTTCTTTCTGAATCTTAATTGTTGCCAGAATTCCATATTCTTTCTCTGCAGCAGAATTTTAGTCCTCTGATAGGAGTCATTTGCAAAGTAAAAAAAAAAAAAATAAGATTTTGTTAGAATCAGATGAACAGTTGAACTCGGGGACAAGTCAGCTTACTATTTGGTAATTTCTCCCCTCCTCCTCCTCTTCCTTCTTCTCTTTCATTTGTCCTTTTTCGTTTCTTCTTCTTCTTTTCCATTCTTTCTGTCTTTCTTTGTGACCACCACATTTTATGAAAAGTTCCGTACTAAGCATCAAAGATACATGATCAATATGAACATAGTGCATGAACTCAAAAACTTCACATTTAGTTGTGAAACCATACAGCAGAGGAATTCTCAGCATATCAGTTGATGAAGTTTAACTAGCTACAATGTTATACACTACAACATCATAAAACTTCAAAGGAGAGATATGAGGGTGATATAAGCTCAGTTTTAACCCACCAAAGAGGATTCCACAAACATTCTTATCTTGGGAGATTTTTTTCAATATTTCTTTCATGAGAATCAAGTTTGAAATTAAATTTTAAAAAATCATGTTTCTCTAATTTAATTCTCTGGTGTCTATGTTGTGTATTAAGAATAGTAACACAGGTGCTTTGCAATCTTAAAACGTACAATCTCTACAGTGAAGGGCTGAGGCACCATGCAAACAGAACTATTAGTTGTAAGATTATTATTAACATAAAAAATGTTAGGAGTGATGAGAAAAAAATGCTTCTAACAATTGAAAGGCCATAGAATTTTCTTCCAAAAAATTTTGATTCTACTCTCAATTAACTAGTCATGATTTAGTGAGTAAATTTATATTCAGCAGTAGCAGCAGCAACAACAAAACACTTGTCTAGACTCCACTTCATGTTGGAAACAGACACAGAGATGAGCAGAAACGGAATATATTTATAGACACTTGCAAAGATCAGCGGCAGCAGGAGACATGGCACTCCACTGCCACCTGTACCAGCCTGAGGACCTCCACTGAGCAGAAACCGAGTTTCTCCATTCGTCACAGAAAAGAATAGCAAGATGAATTAGTATGAGCAAAGTAGAAATTCATTACATATGGTTTTCATGTAAACTTGAACATGAGGATTATGAAAACAGAGAAGAGACATATGAAAGACAATAGCATATATCCTTGAGTGGGTGTGGGTATCTCAACAAAGAGGTTCTCATTTAAGTGTCTTAATAGCAATATATATTTATAGTTCAAGAATGCCAATGATCAAATAACCATATTTGGGGTGCTTGTTTGAGGAACTTTAGTAAGTGAGATCTAAGGTGATTTCTGAGGTGCATTACGCAGGTGTGCAGGCTGATGAGGATGGAATTAGACAGACATTAGCAGGCATGTGGTCAACAAAGCACTGCTTCCCTGATAGCATTGAATAGAGAAACATTGTAATTCCACTTCCACTATTTGAAATACTTTATAAAGGGAAGTAGAATTTAGGTATGAAAACTAGGATTCCCTCCCTTAGAATTCAATGCAACAAAGCCTTTCAATTTTCAACTTGGTCAAAAGGCCACACTTCACCAGCTCTCAAATAAACACATGCTAACGAAGCAGAAGGCATAGTTATTCCTTCTGGAGCTACCGCCTAAGCCCCTACCTCAGTGCACTTGCTTAACTGTTAGGCCTGCCTGCTTTAGAGTGCTGATCTAGACTTATGTCCTTCTACATTCTTTCTTCCTTTGCATATTTTCTTTGGTTCCCAGCCAAAACCCTAAGCATGCCTGTCTTGACAGTCTATGGCTTTTTTTTTTTTTTTTTTTTAACCATTTTTCCCCATTCTATGTCATTCGTATGCCTAAATTTTCTTTGTTGGGAACAAAGCAGAAAGAGAATCTGTAGCATTATGGAGGTCATAAGGAAACTGCAAGGTGAAAAAAAAAACTAGCTTAATCCCTCCTGCTCTCTCCAAACAACACTTCCAGTTGCCACGTGTACCTCTGCCCAAAGCTCCAAGCTTCTCAGCCAAATTTTTCCTGATTATCAAAAACTCTAGGTCTAAAGCACAGTTCTGTGACAAAAACAGCAGCTCTCCTGTTGACCAAAGTGACCCATGAGGTTCCAAAAACAAGACAGAATTCTGTCAAAGCCCTTGAATGCCCTCCCCAGGCCTGAAGCAAAACTCTGTTGCTGAAGAAACCAAAGAATGCCATCGATCAGCATTGAGAGACCCTTCGAGGTCCAGAATGGTAACCAGTCCCCAGATGGCAGTTAATGCAGTGCTGGAAGGCACTGCACAAGCTGCCAGGGGAATCTGATCAACAGAAGCTGGAGTAAAGAGAGACCACTGGCAAAAAACACGGGCTGCGGCCATGAATAGGCTGACCATACCTCCTACTGGGAGAGAACAGCAAACCAAGAAAGGAGCACTTGTGAAATGGAGGAGACTGGGCCTGGGGGAGACAATCAACAGCTTTTAAATTCGGCCAAATATTCCACTCAGTGAGGGGAAGCCCTTGACTGGAACTGGGGATTCAGGGCAATAGGCACCGGATTCCATACTCTTGGGCTCACAAGAAAAGATGCACTATGGGAGCTATTGATAGGGAGACTACTGAAAATAGAATCTTGGTCATCCAGAATTGTGTATATCTGTTAACCTAGACTGATCTCACACTCTGATGGAGAGTGTGTTTGTATTTTTCAGGATAAAGTGATAGAGCTGTGGCCCATCTAATCCTACCATCCAACCGTAGGCAAATAGCTGAGATCCTGGCAAGAGATGAGCCACCACAGTCATATCGTGGAGGATCCATATGGAACCCCGCAGAGAATGATGGGATGAACAAGGGACCCACAGCCACAGCCATTCAATCAACACAGGATAAGCCAGGGTGACAGAAACCAACAATTTTCGACACAAAGACCCCTAAGCTTACAACATTAAAGCAGCCTTAATACTCACCCACCATGACTCAGGGAACTGTGTGGAAGAGGGGGCAGAAAGATTGTGAGAGCTGTGGTGGGGGAGACTATCCAGAGGCATGGCACCCCTCAGTAACAACACACTTGGGCTAGGAGGCCAGGGCTGAGTACTAGGCTATCCATGGTCCCCTGACACAAGGACTGATCCAGAGGACCCACGGAGGAGGATATCCAGTTGATTGAGGATGGGGAGGGGGGGCATTGGGGAATTGGTATAACAACTCATTGTTTGCCCACTAAATAATGTAACTCATTATGGTCAATAAATATATATTAAAAAAAAACCAGCAGGTCTTAATTTCCTCACCTCCAAGGCATTCTTTCTTCGGGATAAAGGCATCTATATGGCCACAGGTAAATATCAGAAGATTTAACTCTTTTCTCTTCCTGAATAACCCTTCTTTACCCTGCTATTCTCTCACAGCCAGTAAGAACTCAAATAAAATTTAGGAGAAAAGAGCAAAATAAAAAAAAAAAAAAGGTGGTTAAATTTTGTTCCACATTGGTGCTAACACTAACCGGTAAGCCCAAGACGCTTGTATACATGATGGTGGCTTTGGACCACCAACCAGATCTACACCCAACAGGTATGATCAGAAGGAACCTAGGCACTTAGGCATTTGCTTTTCTAACTGTGTAGAAGAGCAACACCAAGCTATTGAGGTTTCAAAAGACGATTAACTTTTTCTAAAGGACTTGATTAACTGCCATGCCAATATACAGACAGACGCAGAATCTCTGGTCTCTGCACAGTCCACTCATAGGGTGTGACAGCGAGGTGTTTCAAGGCACACCCCATGAGGGCAGGGCACTCAGTCCCCAGTGTCTCTGCTCTGATTCTGCTTCTGCTTGGTCTCTGTCCCAGCAGCAGGCTCCATGGGTCATGCCGCTTTCCACAAACCTCCATGTATGTTAACCCCTCTCAAATTGCAATCACTCTCCTAGCAAAGAAAACTAAAGTTCACTTAAAGTTCTATTTGATAGTTTTGCTTAAAACACTTCCAGTGATTTGGTTAGGCTGTCTCTAAGATGCAATTTTCTAAGAGTAGTTGTATCTTTGAAAGTACAGATTTTTCATCGTTTGCTAGTGCTATAAATTAGCCCATAAAAAGGGGGACACTTGAAGCCAAATCCTCTTTCTTCTCCTTGACATTTGAATGTAACTTTGTGGTCTTAAAAGTGATCCTTTTTCTGGGAGTGAGGCATTCTCCCTCAGAGCCATGGAGCTACTTTCTGGGCTTCTCTTTGTGCCTAATGAGGCTGGGGAGTCAATAAAGGATGGGACACTCTTTCTCTTGTTCTAATTATCTGGCTCTATTTATAATGGCTCTATTTTGTTATGAAAATTTGTGTGTGGAATTTTTTTTCTGACTTTTGTAAGGATGTTTTATTTGGAAATACGTTTCAGATAAATGCTAGGGATTTCACAGAACCAGTCCCATGGTACAACAGACATAATGGGGTTAGAATAGAGACAGACTAGAGGTGCCTTTCTTTTTTCTTAGATGGGTAAAAGAATTCATCGCAGCTCACCCCAACCCCATTAAAACCAGTTTGACCTCTAGGATTTACAAAAGAAGCAAGCAATCTTTTCTAGAGAAAAGCCACAATGGAAACTGATCTTTTCCCTAAGAGATAAGGCCCATGAAATTTTCCTATCCGAAGACTATTCCAAAGCATGCTAACCCAAATAACTGTGTTAGTTCAAATTTTCTCAATAAAACATAAACATCTTTGGCTTCAATTATTGCCAAAGAAAGTCACCAGCAATGACCTAACTGCTGAAAGAGACTAAAGGCAAGCAACTAAATAAATACACTCACAGACAAAATAAAAAGTTGCTCCAAGAGCGAATCTTCCCTTCAAAGACAAACATAGGTAATAAACTCTAACGTTATTGTGCCATGTGGGTTCATAACTGTCTTTATGTGACTGTGTTATTCTATGTCAAAACATGGAAGAAGGGAGGTGATGAGTGCATGAACCCAAAATAAGGACATGAGAATAAGCCATATGGATACCTACTACTTGGTAAACCAATTAAAATATGAATTTGAAAAAAGTTTTTGAACCAAGATCCCCTACATAGATGGAGAGCTAACAGAAGTGATTATTGATAATAAATTCTAGTGCCAAGGATGAGATACCTTCCAATGATTTGTTGGTCAGAAAGGCTACAGAAATCCCTTAAACAGTATAGCCTACTTTCATTGCTCTAGCTTGCTCAGCACAACTAGATGTTCATTCCCTGTTGCTGAAGACACCATACATTTTGATAATAGGACATGGCAAAGCTAAACTGTAGCAATGTTGGAAACTTCCTCCTTACTGGATAGCTTTCTTTGTGACAGAAGGTGCTATACAACTTCCATGGGGAGGGTTGTGGGGGAGGAAGAGGACCACCAACAGTTCTACCCAGCTATATACCCTATGAACTCCACAATAGACCTGCCAGAAAAGATATGTCCACTGGTGCAATAGAGGCTTAAATGTTATGGAAGCAACCAACCACTTTCTGATGGGATTTGATGTCTTTTCCACAAGAGGGAATTCATGTCTGGTTCTGTAACCTGGCTAAAAGCCTATGGCCAGAGACATAGCCCCTGGGTATAATCTATTTCCTATATAAATGGACAGCATAAGAAGTTTCCTTTTATATATTTGTTCTGATAGATTAATACTGCTTAAAGCCTTGTTAACAGAAGTTTCTTACAAGATTAATACTGCTTAAAGCCTTGTTAACAGAAGTTTCTTACAATAATGGGAGGTGGTTGATACAGAGATTCAAAGAGGGCATATATTACCACTGTATCTCCTCCTAAGACACAACATCTAAATTACCACTTCCATGGCTTCAATAACCTTGTAGAAAAGGGGGCAGAAAGAATGTAAGAACAGGCAGATGAGAAATGTTATCTTCTTCATATGACATGGCCATAATTCTCATGAATTAACATTATCTAAATTTTCCAGCAGAATAATGAGCCTATCAATACTTCAACATGGGTTTTGAGAGGGTCCATGAGACCTCCACACACACCCCTCAAAGTAGCTAATGGCTACTGATGTTTGCAGGGAGAGAGGAAATCAGGTTCATCAATGTTGTAGCCAATGGTAGGGTTTTAATTTTACAGTAAGTAGCCTTCATTCCATCATCATTCAAGGAACTCTAATTTAACTCAAAGTTAAAAAAAAAAAAGAAATGAAAGTGAGATCCAAGTTAATGGGGAAGAAGAAGGATAGTACTTGGAGAGGGATAAGAGAATGGAATTTGGGGGTATAAGATCAAAATACAATATACACATATAAGAGAATGTTAAAAATTTAAAAAATAATAAAATGTAAAATATAAAACAAAGCTCATTCTACCCTAGAACTCCCAAAAAGAATTAACAAAACTTGAGGATACTTCAAATCTTTTTAAATCATTTTTTAAAATATATTTTTAACTTAATTGATTTTTATTTCTTGGCATGACAACTTAAAAAGTATAGATGAGTGTGAATGTGAGCATTAGATGTAGTAAAAGCCCTGATAAGTGCACACATATAAAATTAGACATGCTTACCTTCTAATATCTATTAAAATGATTTTGGCCTATTAAACGTTTCATAAATCCTTAAAATACTACTTGTTTATTTAAAATCGCTTTCATTGTGTTCAGAAGAAAAAAGTGTTATTAAAATATAAAATTCAATATTTGTTAGATTTTTTTTTACAAGTGACTTTTAAGCTGGGTGTGGATGTGCACTCATTTAATCCCTGCACTTGAGAGGCAGAGGTAGAAGGATCACTGTGAGTGTGAAGCCATCTTGAGACTACATAGTGAATTCCAGGTCAATGGGCTAGAGCAATACCCTGCCTTGAAAAAAACAAAATAAATAAATAAATAAATGTGACTTTTTTCAAAATAGGCTTTAAAACATTTAATTAACTCTATATCACATCATTTTTGAAAATAGTTATGTCTAACAAAAATAATAGAACATATAAATGTTTACTATTCATTAAAATACTACTAAATAATGCACATTAAAAGTCATTTAATTGCTAAGTCATGAGGACAAAAGACAGTAATGGGAGGGATTATAATCAAAATGTATAATGTATAAATTGCGAAAATTGTCAATACAAAAGAAAATTTTAAAAAGAAAAAAAAACACTTTTTTATCTGATTAAATGCTATGGAATTCTTTTCCTGGAATAATCTTTATATATAAGCATTAAACATATAGTTTCATTAAAGTTGTTGGAGTAGTCAGCCACATGCTGCTGGGCTGAATCTCCAAACCAGGCACAGTTTATGGGAGGAAAATATTTATTGAAGTTACAGATCCAGGGGAAGTTCCATAATAGTGAAAGGTTTGCCACATTTCACAGGTCCAAGCAGAGAGAAAAAAAAAAACTCATCCCCAACAACACACACACAACATCATACAGGCTGTGGGGAAGAAAGATTTATTTCCCCGCTTTCTATAGCTTTATGTTGGGGTCTTGCAACCCTATCCCAGACTTTTTGTCTTCCTCAGTCTCTGGAATTTCCTTCCTGCACTGCCCTCCAAGAAAGGGATGTTTTTCTAGCTCCCCTGAGCCTCCTTACATTCTTCCCCCTACTGAGAGGGCTGCCTTCCTATGAACATCCTCAGAGCTCCACCCAAGATTACTAAAAAGGTCAAATTGTTAACAAAATTCAACCATTATAGTTGCGATACATATAAAATGATGGATGCATATGTTTTTCAGTTTACCCTTAAAATGATAGGAGATACAATCTGAACAAGCAATCACACTCAAAAGCTACATAAACTTAATCTGTATGCAATAAAGTAACTATATTACTAAAATTTTAGTTATCTTTGCGTTTCTGTCTTTTTCTTTTTTATTTCAAATTAATTATTGATGATTTATTTTCTACCTTAAAGTAAAAAAGAAATCTCAATAAAACTGAAAAGTAACAAAGGACATTGAGTACATAATAACAAGTATCCATGCTTTTTGTCACCCATTCCTTTTCCACTAAATCCCCAACTTTCCAACTATTCCTTCTACATTGATGATTTTTTTTCACTCCTGCTCCATCCATGATCAATCTTACACTCTTCAGAAAAATAAAAATAAAAAAAAATTACGTTTGTGACATTACATATAAAGACAATTGTAAATGTAGCCGTGTTAACTTCTTTCAGGCCAGATTAATAAATGTTTGCATCTTATTTTATCCAAACTAACTAACTAACTAACTAACTAAATAAATAAATAAATAAATAGAATCATTTTATAATCCAACTGTTTGATTTCTGGCTGTTCATTCTGCCTAAAACCTCACCAAAGATCAGGTTAGAATCTTGTGTTTTTAAGATGTAAATTATTCAGCTTTACTTCTAATGAGTGTTCTGATCTTATATCTATATAAACAATCAGAGTCAAGATATTATTTAATTAGTTGTTGACACACTTCTGATGGTCCATAAAGACTCTATGACTTGGGAAAATAAATAGGCTCTCAGGACATAATGGGTTCTTGCTTTGGGGTACAGCTTTACTCTCATGAACAATTACTCTCATCTGGGAGACTGGACCTCTAGGCTCTACTGTTCCTGCAATCCAGATATCCAGACAACAATTTATCTCTGCTTTCACCTTTTCTTGAGTAATCAATATATTTACTTGTGGAGGTATAAAGATTAACCACTTTATTTTTAAACCAAAATGCCAGGACTTTATGAGGCTTTGAATGCCTCATGAAGCCCAAGTAAAAGGTAAATGATTTTTTTGACAAAAGCTATTTGTGAGTGCTTATTATAATGATATTTAAATCTTAATCAACTTGATTAGTTAAATTTGTAGGTAAAAAACTTGTCCCCAAAGTTATAATCTGTTATCTTTTCCTTATAGCTGGTAGGTAGTTAAACCTAAGACATACTTGCTTACTGTGCTTCATGTAGAACTGCCTGTTTTCACTATAATATAAAGTAATTTTAAATAAATATTTTTTTAATTTTTTTAAATGTTACAAAAATTATCAGATAAATTAGTGCCAGATCCCTATCAATTCAGACAATTGATTGGTTCTGATCCTTGAAAGTAAGCAAACTTAGTCAATTCTTGTTTCATAGTCAATTTTATTCTTAGGATTTTTTTCCGACTCTGTGCCAAATTTGTTCCCCAAGCCTTTAAAAGAGAGAAGTTAAGTTGGCTATATGCAATTTCAACAGACACCTTAAGGTTGTTGTTATACAAAATCAAAACAAACTGGCAAGTTAAGCTACTATAACATCCTTTAACTAGATCTGTTCTGTTAAAAACAAAGCAAATGTGATAGATCCCATGTGCTCTGTATCCATCCTTTTCTTCAAGACTGATGAGCTTCTGGGTGTTCAACAACCATATTTGAAAGCCAAAACGATTGAGAACATAGGGGTTAAAAAAACAGCCAATATTTTTCTCTGTAGCCTCAGAACAAGCAAGTCCCAGGAGATGATGAGGCATTTCTAAAGGGCCCTACAGCTCCAATTATTCACCTATCCTTGGTCAGAGTGGCCATGGAGACATCCATAATTAGACTCCTACCAGGTTCCAGTCTACAAGAGGACGGTCAAAAGAGAGCATGTAAGCTATAAAATTTCAGAAAAGTTCAAGAACTTTTATACAATAACTAATTTTAAAAATCATATTATCCAACCTATTAGTAATGTTCTTCCTATATCTCAGATAAGTGAAGCAAAAGACAGAAAGAGACCATGTGCAGCTTGTTAATGGGAGCCATGATTCCACTGTTTCCACAAAAAAAAAAAAAAAAACTTAAAAGCTCTCTAATATGAAGTTAAGTAAAAATTTAACTGGCTGTTGATGTAGGAAGAGTGATCTTTTAGTTTTATTTACCATTCAAAGTAGGAACACATATATACAATATCAAATTAAATTAATAACTGGACATTAAACTAAACATTAATTTTGGTATTGATTTTGTGTAGGCAAGAAAATCTCATGCATATATGAACAAGGTAGCTAATACACTTGTCTTGACAAGCAAACAGAGCAAAGAAAAAAGTTAATTGAAATCTGTTCTAGGATTTATTCTGAACAATGATGTGTTAACACCTCTCTGAGCCTGCGTTTGAATATGTATAGGGAGAATTTTCAAGGACAATATAAAAAAAAATGTCCATTTCCATCATCTAAAGCAAGTTTCATTTCAGTGCTTGAATGGAGAAAAAGTTGCAAATGGAACACAGCTGGAAAAGACCTAAAGAAAGATTTGAAATAATATTAAAATGGGCCTTTAATGTCACCAATGTAATTACTTTCCCATGAAGTAAGTGCTGTACTTTACTAGTAAAAGGAGAGGATGACACTGTTTTTCTCTTTCATAGTTGAAACATGACTTATTATAGTTCATTTATGAGAGGCTCATATTTTCTTGTCATATTTGGACCATGATTTCCCCAGAAAAAAAATTCACTTTTCGATTTAACAGGAGTATATGATTATACTGGTCTATACATTTATTGAAATTCACAATGAACTTGAAAATAATTAAAGTTCAGGGTTTTTTTTCTGTAACCAAAATCTCACAAAAGGGAGATAAAAAGCTAAGACTAAAATTCATTCACATGACCCTGGAATTGTCCGTCATATTTTGAGAAAGGAATAGATATTTTTTAACCATAATTCATTGTACTAACTTGATTTACCATACCTACATTCTTTATTGCAGAATTTCAGTGTCATGTGAAAAAAAAATCAAAATCATTTTTTCCAAACTGGTTATTTTCAAAGGAAAATTGCATTTCTGAATGCATACATATTTGTTCCTGAGATACATAGCATCAATTTGTCTAGAGTCAGTAGGAGCTCTGAACTCATTAGTGTTGAGGGCATGTTCTTCATTAATTGCCCTAATGCAGTATTTAAGTTTATCCAGAAAGATTTTAGATACATTCCTATTCTTTGTATTTTGCATTAGGAAGTCCATACTCATTGCAAGTATGCGTGTATGTAGAACATTATTGATATTTTAGGAATTTAAGAAAATATGAATTATAAAGTTAATTAAAATAATTTTACATGAAAGTATCTAGTATAAAATTAGGTTTACATAACTTTTTCTCAGAAGGATGAAAGTTACTGAAGATTCAAGCCAGGACCTTTCTGAGGCAGTTTAGAGGTAATAGGGTTCCTGAAAGTTAATTAAACGTTGCCAAGGCAGAAATGTCCTTTAGCCTGTAGGGAGGAGTCAGGTTCTTCCTGATCTCTCTTTCTCTAAAGGAGTCCTCACATTCTCCACTTGGCTGAAGGCCAAAAACATCAGAAGGGTCTGGTGTTTATATCTTCTTTCTTCAATGTACCCCCTTTCCTAGAAGAGATAATCACCACCTTTCTACAAGCATATTTCCACTTCCTAGGAATATAAATGGGTTTGTTGCCTTGCTGGAAACCTCACATTGCTCAGCACCATTCCAATAAATTCCCATAAAGGATTCCTGTCAGGGTCACCACATGGACTTTCCCTTTCAAGGGAAAGCTCCTGACACATAGGAGAAGCTCTGCTTTTTTTTACTTCTCTTAAGGTCTATACTGTAACTCCCCCTTCTATGATCTGTGGATTTCATTAATCAAAATTAATACAACAAGAACTTGCAGGTCATTGACTCAGTAGAAGTTTCGTGTGGCACCAAAACTCTTTAGTTAGAGACTAACCAAGAGCTGAGAAAAGGTCCATAAATCTCAAGCACCCCACATTCCTGTTCCATTTCACATGCTGAAAGTGTGTTCTACCACAGAACTACATATCAACTTTCTTTAAAAAAAACTACCAGTAATAGCATCACAGGATCTGTAAAGTAATAAACCATCCTAGTCATATAACACCATCTTTTTAGCAGCTCAGGTTGCTCCTCAACTTGTTGACATCTCCAGCCTCTGCCTTTGAGTACTAGGGTTACCACCATGCCTGTGTAGTCCAACGTTTTTATGATAGCAAAATTAGGAAAAAAATTAAAGTGTGTCTTCCAAAATCTGGCATTACTTCACACTAAAAATTGTGTAATAATATGAAAAAATACTTAATATACAAAATTCATAAAGGACTGAAATCACTCCACAGTCCCAGCTAATAACCTCACCAAAGTGATGACAATTTGTGACTGTGGAGTGCTCAGCACTAAATTTGGCATTTCTATCATGCCTTACAATGGCCCAAAGAACAACAGTGGAAGAGCTCTCAGAATGAATGGAAGAGTCACAGGATGTGTAGGAGTGCTTTGGAATGTCATCTCCTCAACATGATGTGGCCATTACATTCATGACCATACAGCAGCAGTGGTTACCTGCAAAAGCCTTGTACAATATTAGACCCAACCACAAATCATCATGGATGACAGAGGTGAACAAAAAAAAACAAAGAAACAGAGAAACATCAAAGTAGAGTAGGTACAAATTAGAAAAGACAGACTTAGGGTGTGGGGGGACTGAATAAGAAAATGGAATTGGATAGATGATCAAAAAATATCACGTACATGTAAGAAAATTATCAATAGCAACTTTTAAAAAGATGATTTTCCATTTTAAATTATGAAAAGGTTAATTTTTTGGATTTTTCACAGCTTTTACGAAATGTAAATTACAAACAAATATTGTGTATAGTTATAAAAGTAAATGAATAGAAAAAAGATCAAAATAATTATAAAAAGAAGGATCTAATTCTTGGGAATATATCTATTTGTATCTGAAGCTTATATAATTAAAACTTTATTGTTAATATATGTAGGATAAATTCAACAGGTTAAGCACATAATCATGATAAAGAAAACTATTTAAATATATCAAAATTAACTATAGAGTTCAAGAAATTCCAATATTTTTTACACTTGAATAGGTTAAGTTCATTGTAAAAGAATCTCTACATAATAGTACCTACAAGTTCGAAAAAGAAAAGGAAAGGGACCTTAAATAATTAGTAAATTTTACTATGAACCTCAAATTCTCATAATAGCACAGTACCATTGCAAGGGTGGGTTTTTATATGAATTAAGAGAACAGAGAGAGAGAGCCAATTAATATAAAATTATGACATATAATAATTTTAGCACTTTAACTTACTAGAAAGATGATGGATCACTCAATAAATAATGGCAATTTATAAAATTATTAAATTAATTACTCCATATCTTATATCACAATAAGTCTTAGATGGATATACAGTAGTATTAAAATTGAACCAGAGGATTACAGGAAGAAAATATGAATGAATAATGTTCATAAGATGAAAGTTAGGGCTAAATTTTTTTACATAACTGAGGAGTTAATAAAAAGAGACAACTCCAACAAAATTGTTAAGTGTCCATGAGAATGAGTTTCAAAAGATAAAGAAGAACCCAGAATTATGCAAAGGATGCAGCAGAGTCACAATGTGTGAGACTTGTTTCCCATTTGCTCAGTCTCAGTTTTATTTCTCTCTTCCCAACTTTGTTTTCCAAAGTGACTCGAGGTCAAAAAAGAAACTGGCAACAAAGGTACTTATTGTGCCACAAAAACCATTAGGCCCACATCCTAAGCCTGTTGTTAGTATTTAATAGCATATTTCCATATACTCACAAATATAAGCATACTTAGCTTATTGTAGAGGTAGTGAGAAGACAAAGAGACAACAGAAAAAGGGTGGTATAATATTAAAATTATGGTAAAATTACATAGTGATACTTATTACTTTTTACTTAGAAACAAGTAAAAAATAGTAATTTTGAAAAGGGAACATTTATGTTACTGATTCTACTTTTAAAAACAATATTTGCAAGCAAAGAGAGACAGAGAGAAGAGAGGCAGGCACAGAGAGAATGGGCACAGCAGGGCCTCCAGCCATTGCAAATGAAATAGGTGCCACTTTGTGCATCTTGCTTTATGTAGAAACTGGAGAATTGAATCTGGGTCATTAGGCTTTGAAGGCAAGCACCTTCGCTGCTGAGCCATCTCGCCAGCCCTACTGGTTCTATTTTTAACCATTTTCCCCCTACATCTATTGCTAAAGTTATAAGAAAATATGCATGTAATTATGCACATTTATAGTATATATTTTTAGGAAGTTTATTCTAGCAAGATCTGAAATTGCATTAAATAACATATCAGTGGGAAACAGACATTGATAACAAAAAAATCATATGATTGAATGAAATTATCACTAAATACATTTGACTGTTCATCCTTCCTTGATATAGTCTTGCCCAGACTCCAATAATATGAAATAGATTTGAAGAGATTCAGATTATGAACTGAGAAAATACTAGTGAATAGCCAACTAGAATACAGGTTAATAAGTAATATGTAACATAACAGACTGAAATACAAAATTTTAAGTATTTTTTTTTTGAGAAAGTGTTTGATTAAGTAGCTCAGGCTGACCTGAACTCACTATATAGAACAGGTTGGACTTG
Source organism: Zapus hudsonius (assembly GCA_004024765.1). Taxonomy (NCBI): domain Eukaryota; kingdom Metazoa; phylum Chordata; class Mammalia; order Rodentia; family Dipodidae; genus Zapus; species Zapus hudsonius. The sequence goes on from PVHP010007192.1 coordinate 38,546, forward strand.
AACTTATGCTGATATGCATGCCTCAAACTCTTGAATTTTGGGATTATAAGTATGAACCACTCCACCTGGCTACATTATTTTTTTTGCATTTCTATTATAGTAAGGGTGAAAATTTCAGAGAAGATGATAAACCAAGAAACAAGTATATTTTTTACAAAGATTTGGATTAAAGGATCAGCAAATCCATAAAACTATAAGCATATAAAGAAGCAATTTTTATTTTTTTTAATTTTGGAAAGACAAGAATATTCAAGAAATGGAATGAAATAAATTCATGGGACATTACATACCTAAGTAGAAAATAATTACTATGGAATCACAAGAGAGTACATTCAGAATATTGGTCCAGCCAACTCTGACTTCATTAACAAAAAGAGCTTGTAGAAAGTAGGTTCACAGACCTATATGTGTATATATGTGTAATGTGTATATGATGTGTAAACATATGCATGCATTTATAGAAATATATATTCATACATGTATAAATGTGTGTTTTTGTGTATACATATATGGAGTGGAGCTAAGAAGATTTAATATTAATTTTCCATAATATAATGCCAAAAACTACTATTCAAAACCAAAATGCACATGGTTAGCATATGATATGTTATTTATTATCTCCATATTATAAAATGGAGATAGAGCTGCATAAAGACACAAAAGTGGTAGGCTTTGTGAAATGAGCAAAGAATGAATAGCATAACTATTTCATCTCTGAAAAAAATTGTAATCTACATACCACATGTGATAAATATATCAAGATTCCTTGGTTCAGCACTAAGACATTTGTTCAACCATGTTTATAGCAGCTCAATTCATAGCTAAGAATTATTATCAACCCAAATGCCCATTACTGAATGAATGGGTATCAAAGTTGTGGTACATTTATACAATAGAATTCTACTCAGTTGTAAGGAAAAATGACATAATGAAATTTAAAGAAAAGTAGATACACTTGGAACAGATCATATTTAGTGAACCCACATAAGAACAGAAAGAAAAATGCTGCATATTCTCCCTCATCTGCGGATCCTAAACAGGTTCACCTTGAGTAGTAAGCAAACCTGACAGGTGAATTGGGAGACTGACAAATGGGATGGAAGGAATTAGAAGGGGTAGAGAATGGGAGGGCTGGGGGAGACACATTCTAAGCCAATAATGAATCAATGCCATAAAATCTTTACCTTCATTCACTAAGCTCTTGTGGAAGCTGGGATCATTGTCTGGTTGAGGGGACCTGAATGGGTGGGGAAAGCCTAACCCCAAGATAAATTGCTCTGGCCTATAACTTCCTGTCCCAGAAATTGATTGCTTCCCACACTAATCTCTTGATCAATGAGACACATAAGGTCCCCAAAACATGACAGGATTATGTCAAAGCTCTTGGATACCCACCTTGTGACAGGTCAGGCAGCTCCATAGATACCTGCCCCTTTAAATTTGTAGATAAGAACTCGGGTGCTCCTTAAATTTTGGGGTGCATTGGAATTTTATAGCTGGGCGTTATCTAAATTCTAACCCACCCCCCACCCCCCCTCACCCAGTTAAAACCTCAGGCAAAAGGAAAGACATTATTGCTGAAGATACCACAGACTGTCATCACACTACACCAAGACACCCTTCTGGATCCAGAAAGGTAACCTGTTACTAGATGGTAGCCTGTGTAGTGTTGGAAGGCATTACATGAGCTGCCAGGGGAAATTGTACAATGATATTTTCTGAGAAAGCCGAGGTCACTTATGTACACACCACAAATTGATGTTATGAGAATGCTGCTATGGGGCAAATAGCAGTGGCCTTAAACCTAGGTGGGTAATCAACAGCTTGTTGATTGGAAAGGAACCCTTAACTGGAACTGGGATCCATGGCAAACTTTTATAGAGCCCAAAACCCACGCTCCAAGGGTAACTCTCACTAACCAGAGATCTACAGAGAGGTTACATCCAATAGAATCTCACCAAATTAATAATGTTTGTCTCATTCAACCTTTAATGATATCACTCTCCATTGGAGATTCTGTTTATATTTTTAGAAGGAAGTGAAAACCAGGGACAACCCAATTCCACTAAGAGGACATGGGATGATGGCTAAAACCTATGCAGGAGATGAACCACCCCTAATTTATCATATAGGCCCACGATGAAACCTTTGAGGAAGTGACGAGATAAGCAAGGAACTGACAACCTATGAAAGGGTAATGGAGACAGACACCGGGGATACCCAACAAAGCCCAACCCAGAAATCCAGAGACTCTTAAGATGTGAACAATAAAACAGATTTAAAACTCACTCACCATGACTCAGAAAACATTGTGAAGAGGGGTGGTAAGATTGTAAGAGCCATGGTTAGGGGAATATCTGGAAACATTGTCACCTGTTAATAAAAACACATACACAAAACTGGATATGTAGTGTACAATTCATACAATTCATAGCCCCCAATCTCATGGATAGTTCCAGTAATTCCACAGAGGAGGGCCCTTAGAGGCTTAGGAACAGGGAGGAGGGAAATGGGGATACAATCACAAGACTTGTTCATATAATGTATCTAACTCTTAACAATAAATATGTTTAAAAAAAGGAAGTTAGAGCACTTCTGTGATTGAATGACCCATCATATCTCGCTGGCATCGCCAAAGATGCACAGTGAGAGTCAAGGAGAAGTTGGGTTTGGTGGTGCATAACTATAGTCTAGCAAGTGGGAGGTGGAGGCGGGAAGATCAGGTGTTCAATCTCATCCTGTGCTACGCAGAGTTTGAAGCTGACTCTGCTCCATGAGACCCTGTAAGAGAAACAAAACAAACGAAAATGCCTTACTACCAGCAGCCACATACTGCCTGTCCCTTCTCAGCCTCACTTTCAGTTCCAGTTACCCTGACCCAAAGATGGGCATGCACTCCATTGATTACCTGGTCCCTACTGTTCTCTCAACCAGAGTTCCTGCTGTCTTTCAGTGTGATTGCCTCTGCCTCAATGAGGTTTCCTTTCACCCTATTGCAACCTTCATCCATCCTGCCTCGGCAGAATTAGCGACAGACCTTCTTTGATTTTGTTTTCTTTATATCACTTAACTTATGAGGAAAAATGCATTTCATCTACTCCAAATGGTGAAAAACACAGTAACTTTCCAAGCACATGTACTTTTCATGGCTTTGTCTTAAGTGACCCAGAAAAAAAAGTCATATATATATATATATATATATATATAAAATGTATGTGTGTGTATTTGTGAGAAAATATATCATCTCATATAATGACAGTGTAGATGAAAGTTAGGGTAAAGAGTTATTGAGCAATGTGCAAAACCTACAAACCAAAAGGGGTTCTATTTTGGAAAAGAAAATGAATACATGAAAGGGGAAGGGATATGGAGGGGGTTAATGGGAAACTAAATATGAGCAAAATACAATGATATATATATATATATATACATATATATATACGGAAATATCATATTGAGAGATTGTGGATGTAGCTCAGTTGGTAAAGTACTTGCCTAGAAATCTGAACCCCTTGGTTCATTTCCAGCACCTCAAATACTGGCCATCATGGCACAAGTATATAATCCCTGCATTTGAGAGGGATGTGGAGGAAGGAGAATCCAGAGTTCAAAGTCATCCTCTATTACATAGTCAGTTCCAGACCAGACTGGGATACTTGAGACCCTTTTTCCAAATCACGTCATAATGAAGCCCACTATTTTGTATATTAACTAAGAAAAATGATTTAATAAAATTGTGGGGAGTTATTCTTTTCAAAAAATATAAACATAAAAGCAAACAAGTGTCCTTACTTCTACTTATTTTTGTTCTAGTGGCACTTTTCTTATTTTTCAGCTCATCTACAAGTAATCTGCACACATTGTTATAAAAATTGTGTACACTTAGCATGAAATTATTCTGCAACAGCAAGTTAAGAAGTAGTAAAAGAAAATACGTTGATAAGTAACGTAAGTAGTATGTGAACAAAAAGTACAGAACAAATGAAGAGACTTTGTTTCTTTGAACTGTTCACAAAGGCACTCATGCATGGGGAGCAATGTCCACAGACTAAATGCACCCGTTCTTGAATGAAAAATAATCAAATCTCTCTGCATAGTTGAGAATGGGCCTTAGGTAACTTCTTTGCAATTCAAAGAGACTTTCCTTTAAATCTTTTATGAAATAGACATTTTCGATGCTGTTTAATTCATAAGGGAAAAAGACATGTTTTGAGCATAGCATGGGGTATTTTGTTCATTTTAAAATTTATTTTTATTTTTATAGACAGAAACACCAACTCACCACAGTTGTAAGAGTTTTCTTACATAAATTTTCCATTTGCTTCTTTTTCTGTCTGAGAGGTAGACAAACAAAATAAAAAAGTTTAGCAACCCAGGAGTGCTTGGTTTGAGCCATTAACATAGCCTTCTCCTACACAATGTGCCTAGCAACAACCTGAGTGGAGCCAGACAGCCCACACAGCACTGAGCTGGATGTCTGCCTGGCTCTCAACAATGAAGTAGCTTTCTTCACCCCTAGTTACCATTGTTTGCCATCAGTACCTGTTCAAATATGTTCATAGGTAGATCCAGGATCAGAACAGCAGGGAAACAACCAGCTGGGACTGTTTTTTGGTTGTGTTTGCCATGTGATCTCTAAGACAAACTATGATCTCTAAAACCCAACTTCTGATCTTATGGTTATGGATAGCCACACATATGATTAAAATTAGATGCCTAATGGGAAGGGACAGACCCAGTACAGTAAACATATAATGTATATAACTCTAACTTGTCAATCAAAACAGAGAACAACCCAAAATATGCTCCTAGAAATTGGTGCATCCTCCCCTAAAAATGCTGTAACTGGAAGCCCCACTCAACTTTCTGGTGCCCTTTGAGTACTGTATTTGAATGAACCCCTGTCCCTGTGAGCAGTGTGAATCAAACCTTGACTGTCACTTTTTCTAAACAGTGTTTCTTGCTACTTCACTACATCCAAAGAGACAGTGGGAGTGAGAAAGAGAGGGAAAGAGGGACAGAGGAAGATAGATAGATAGAGAGAAAGAGAAAGAGACAGAGACACAGAGAGAGAACATATAATAGCATCTGGTAGCTTGAATGGATGTACCCCAATAGATTCAGGAGTTTGATTAACTGCCTGGCTGAAGGTGTCTCTGTGGATAGGTTAAGCCCTAATGTATTACTGGGGGCACATCTGGAATTCCATCTATAGTTATGCAGAGAGCAGTCTGAGCTCTGCCTGGAGTTCCCTGCTGTTTTGCTACAGAAGTGTGCTTGTTTTTAGAGTTGTTGCTGGTGTTTTTTCTCTCTGCTTGGATCTGTAAGCTTCAAGTAAATCCTGTTTCTCCTATAAACTATGACTGGTTTGAAGGCTCATCTCAGCAGCATAGAGCTGATAATGACACAGTGGTGGAATGTGGTGGTTGCTTCAAAATTAAAAGAACTTCATCCTACCATATATCATTTCCAATATAAAACTTTTCATGATAATATGTAACCTTAGAGGTAATATTCTGTGTATAGATTAGTTAGAAACTGAAGATTATAATATAATTTGAATCACTTTTTGTTAAAATTATTATATTACAAATTTATAAAAAACTGTAGTCTTATTACAGAATTCCATATGAATTTGGAAAACAGAAATTGATACAAATACTTTACTCAGATTATTTCTATAGATGCTTCTAAAAGACTTTTGATATGATTGCTTTAAATCTAATGTCATATACAATTTTAGTGCCTCTTATTTCATATTTTTTGCATAGGGTGAGAAATCTCTTGGGAATACCCTTCTATTGCTTTTTCGCATCATTGCAATAGTTTCCATAATATATAGGTTTTCCATGATGCAGAAAAATTCTACTTCATTAAATTAGGAATTAAGTTTCTCAAAATACCTAATCATGAAAGTTTTATGTATATGCTATCATTTACTTCTCATAAAGAGACAGACTACAAATTTAAACATTCTGTAGATAAAAATGTCACTATTAAAAATAGAAAACATTTTGCTTGTGTGTGCCTTTTTTTCAATTCTTTAAGATGTTACGACCTGGAAACATCCAAAGATACATAACATTGCTAAACATTGTGATTTATCAGTCCTGTGATATAGTGTTTTTCCTTCTTTATTAATACCACTTAGCTGTGTGCTATACATTCAAGCATGACATATCTAGGTCCAAGGTCTTTGCTTTCCTTCTCTTTACTGTCCTCTATTGGAATACATGTGCGTATGCCCAACACATGTGCACCACAAGGACACATACAAAAAGTTACATTTGATAGTTAATAGCCACTGTACTTTTTGCAATTCCATTAATGGCTATTAATATAACTTGAATATTTTCTTGACTTTCCTTAGTGTGTTATATTTTATTCTACCATATAATGCATATGATAAATGAATAGATGACATTATTGCTCAGTTTTATAGATGAGGGACGCAAATTACAGACAACTGAAGTAACCTAATATGGCATCCTAATTTGTACACTTATATTAAATATCACATGCTAACTGAAGAACCGACCCTCGAGAACACAATCACAATTACATTCCATTTTAATTTGGTGCCCTGAAAGATATATAGTCTCCTTTTCTTTATGTTTGCTTTAATGTTTTTGTTCTTATCATTATTGTTTTGGTTTTATTATTTATTTATTTATTTATTTATTTATTTATTTATTTATTTATTTATTTATTTATTTATAGTGTGTGTGTGTGTGTCTGTGTTCTGATGGGCATCACCTCATGAAGTAAATGTCTTTCAAAAAAAATTAAGGTGAGAAATCAATCACTCCATACGTTCCTGACTTAAAGTCTAGAGAGTTTGAATTACCAAAAAGTTAGATAACTCTTCTTTATTGTGTGACTGCAATTTTTTGATCCCTTGAAGAGCTCTCCTCCTTTATGCAACTCTCTTCTTCCATTTAAGTTTATTAGTCCCAGGGGTGATGAAGAGAGATGGAAGCACACAGAATGACTGCCATTAACATTTACATCTGTGGCTGTCTCTTCCCAAGAAGACTGCATGCTCCAAAACCACAGAATTGGTGTCTGCTTTATTTACTAATAAATCCTTGTTAATTAGCATATTAATGCAACTAAAGAAATATAAAACAAAAAATGTCTTAGGAAGCACTGGGTAAATAGACTTTTTTCCTATCAATGACAGATACTACAAATTTTAATATTTCAATGCACTGTGCTAGGATACTAACCTTCATGAGTAGCAAAAGGCTACTTTCGTGGATCCAAAGAGGAAAGTGATCTGGAAATTCTATGTTCAATTACTAAGCATGTTTAGAAACATAACCAAATCTAGCTTTATCTCACCTAAGCCAGACCTCACCTGCATTTATAAGACCAGGTGTGCTCTTATCAGTCCATTATTCAAAGACTAGTGAGATGGTTAAGCTTGGTTGTCAACATGACCTTTTCAATTATCCTGGGTGGGTCTCTGAGGTTGTTTACAGAAGGCAGCCTTTCAGTAAGGAGGCAGGATGTAAGAAGTCTCAGAAAACTAGAAACAAACTTTCCTTCCTTGGAGGCCAATGCAGAAGGGAAATTTTAGAGACAGGAGTCAACAAGTCTGGGATAGGGTTGCAAGACTCCTCCCTAAGGCTCTATCAAGGGGAAGAAAATCTGTCTTTCCCTCCCCTGCCTGCCTCCCTGCCTGTCTGGCTGCTGGTGCTTGTCCCAGATCTCTTCATTGACGTTGAAATGGAGCTTCCTCAGTCTTCCCTGCTGGACTGAAGACCAGCAGCTCCCTAAGAAGTCTTTAGGCCATCAGTGCTGGATGAGGACTGCTGAGGTATCCAGCCATGTGGACTGACCAGTGACATGTTCCTTGATTTTTCAGCTTGCAGACTGCTATTGTGGGACTGCCTGTGAGCTAATCCAATAAACACTTTTTTGTTTACTAAAGTTCATTCGTTGACTCTGTTTTTCTAGAGAACCCTTACTAAATAGAACTAGTAGCAAAAAGAAAGAACTTGTGTGTGCTGTATGTATTCCAAAATGAACTGGAGTTACAATAATTAAAGCTATACTGATGATCCAGAAGAAGTTATATCTTAATTCCCATGGAATTAAATAAATATTTTCAGAATTATATTGGCAGAATGGCATAAGGCTTCTTGTCCTCTTTCAATCATAAGAGAATCAAGGTGAAAACTAGAAGGAAAAACAAGAAGACTCTAAAAGATGCAATCACAGGATTAAAGTCTTTTGAAGTGGTAAAATAACAGAATTTACAAGGTGTCCAACTGCTTTAGGAATAAAGAGATCAGCTTTCAGGTCATATATGAACAATTCACAAAATAATGTAACAATATGATAGATTTTCATTACTTGATTGAAATTTAGGGTAATTATTGCAGTTATTATTCAGGGCTTTCAGGTTTAGGTATTTTTCTGCACCCTGAACTTGCTAGCTCATGATACTTCTTTTATTTAAAGGCTCCCAGTAGATAATTGTGGTCTTGTCTTCAGTGAATTTGACTGCATCCAGGCTTGTCGGTCTCCTCAGGGTTCCCTTCTGAAATCTGAGGTATAAATACATTTCTCCTTAGAGCTAAAGGCTTTAACTTACTCTAACAACTTGTACCTTCATTCTTTGTCCTATAGAGAGGAACTCAGGGTGATAGGATGGAATTTACTGGAATCTCAATTCACTGACTTGCCTCTCAACTTTCTGTATCATTATGTGTTGAGCTTTATTTGATATAAGAATATAATAGTAACAAATACCATATTTAAATAGGCTAAAACATAGTCATTTCTTATGGCCTTATTATGGTATGTTCAGTGTTTATACTTTTCTCATTTTTTTTCATAATTTCAACAAATAGCATGTAATAAGCACAAAATTTAAATGTTTAAATGTATTGTTCAGGATTGGTCAAAAATAGAACTGACACGTGCATTTAATATATGTGTATATATATTGGTCAGCAATCAACAACACATACAATAGAGATGTGGTCTCAGGTACATAACCAGTTAAGCAAATTAAGCTTTTGTTTGCACATTTTGCAATACATGCACAATGATAAAATTGCCTGACACATTCTCAGAACATATATGTTATGTTTATGGAGAGCCACCTTCTGCTTCTATCCTTAAGTGACAGAAAGCAGAAAAGTTCTTGTGTTCCTTCTTCCTTTTATAAATTTATTAGACCTATATAGCATTAAAACTCCACACTTATGACCTGATCACTTTGCTAAAATTATCTAACTCCATTACAGTCACAAGAGGGTTTAGCATTTTAAGCAATTTGACAATTTATGTATTCCTGGAATGCAGTGGTGGCAATGGCTTAGAAGACATTCTAAATCTAAAATGAGGAGATGAGGGGGGATGAAAAGAGTAGAATGGAAAGCCGCATAAAGGAGTGAACAAAAAGGAGAAAGTGAAAAGGAATCAGGGAGAAAAAAGGAAAAACAATGAGTAACCTTAAGAAAGTCCAACACCCAGCAAGACAAAATTCTTTATGTACTAACCCTTGAGAACAATTTTGTCTGGATGATTATCTTCTAGACCTCCAGACTCTGCAGAGGAGATGATCATGCCCTGTGGCTCTCCTGGGTCATCTTCATGCTTCTAAAGCCTCTGCTCTGAGGGGAACCCAAAGCTGCAGGGAGCCTCACCTCATGACTCTCATTGTAAGTTGCCTCGCAGGAAAACTGATCTATGCTTTAGTCACATAGCTATGTGAAGTCACAGCAACATCCTTAAATTTTTCTCATTTTTCCCCGCCTTCCACACTTCCCAAACTCAGTGTTTATATATTCCCATTTCTAATCCTGGTTTATGCTGAAATAGTGATTAAGTTCTTGTGCTATACTCATGATTGCTATGAAAAAGTTCTGCACCGAAACCCTTACATTTCTCTTAGCAACATTTCTAATTTCTAATAATTTTCTAAATCTTCCAGCTCTAGCTCATTTTTCGCCTCATGTTTCTTTTTCTCTAATATATCTACTTATCTCCTGTCATGTCTTACTACAGAAAGATGTCCTTCAATGTCAGTGGTTGTTTCTATGTCCCCTCAACTAAATATTTCATTGAGTTTAGGTTCTAAATTTGGCAAAGCATGAAATATAAATATATCACCACATTATTTAAAATATGGGTGGTAATAGCCTGTTGCTCACACATGTCTGAGACTTCACCTATATTTTCTATGACTTCCACATGTCCACCATGCACTTCAAGACTGTTCCCACAGTGCTGGTTTACTAGTTCTAAAGCTATTACCACATATTAATCATTTCTAACAAAAGAGCTATGATTCTCTGTACACAAATCTTAATCTACTTTGGCCAATGTAATAAAATACTGTAGACTTCATGACTTAACTGAAATATATTGTCTGCTTTCTGTCACTTAAGGATAGAAGCAGAAGGTGGCTGTCTATAAACAGAACATCGATATGTTCTGAAAATATGTCTGGCAATTTTACTTTTGTGGGCTGAAATGTCCACAATCAAGGGATGTCCTTGGTAGTTTCCTTTATGCAGTTTTTCCCTAGTGAAGAAATAGTTCTAGTATATTCTCTGCTTCTTAAATAACAGCAAGTCTATGACCATACTACCCTGAACGCGGCCAATCTCATCATTAATAAGAGCAAAACACAGTTCAATTACAAGCAGTATTTGTGCCTTTAATTAATTTTAACTACACCCATGAAGTCTCATCTATATTACAGACACCAATAAATTTAGGGCTCTTCTAGCTGTTAGTATATGGAATAACATCAGAGATGGAGAGATCAATACAGGTGAAGACCCCGCTGCTTGTCTAGTTTAGTTGGAACACAATAGAACCTTCAGTTTGTCAGAGTGATGGCAAAGCAATCAGGGCCTGATTCATGCAATGCATCTTAGCATTTGAAAAGGCTTAGAAACATTTATAACTTGGAAAAATGGGCATAAATTAAGGAAATAACATCGACTCTGACTTATTTTAGCAAAGGGAGAAGAGCATGAATGTATAGTAGCAGACCAAGTATGGGAGTGGAATATTGGGAATTTAGGATAGGAGATCTTCCTGACTGAAAAACAAACAAAAAAGTTTAAGCCATTGTGAGATGTTTATATTAGTTTTATTACACTAACATTGAATATTTGGCATATTAAAATATTTTTAATGTTTCAAAAAAATTGAAAATAGAAACATTTTTCTCCCAGCCATCCTAAGTGAAAGACAATTTTAGAAACAATGCTTCCAATTGCTTAGTATGTACATGGGGAGTGGGTACAGAGATGCATATAGAATGCAAATATATATTGGTAGTACAGACTCAAAAGTAAATACAATAAAATGTGAATGTAAAATAATGCACTTTACATCAGTTTTATTATTAAAATTACACCTAAGTATTCATCATTGCTAATCCTGGGAAGACATATTGTATCATTTTTTTATTAATTTGTTTTAGTCCCTCACCCCCTTTCCACTGAACTCCTTTCCAACTAGTCACTCTTCCATTTTAATATCATTTTTCCCTTCCCCTACATCTCTGACGACATATGTTTGGCCCAATATTTTGCAGGTCTTTTGCAAGTAACAGCAGCCTCTGTTAGGTCTTAAATGCAATGCACATAGTGTCTGGATCTTACATTCCTTTTGCCTCCTTTTCGCCAATGTCCCCAAATACTAAGATGGTCATAAAGATGTCTCATTTAATGCTGAAAGCTCAAATGCCATTTTTTCCTCAGCACTTCAATGAGTTTTCAGTGTCCCCAGTAGTTACTGCCACATGAAAAGAGAAATATCTCTAACCAAAAGCAGAGCAGCACTAATATAGGGGCACACACACACACACACACACACACACACACACACACATATGTATTGTCCATAATGAATTACATTATTTAGTGGGCAAACAATGAGTTGTTATCCCCAATTCCCCAATGCCCCCCCTCCACATCCCCAATCAGCTGGATATCTTCCTCTGTGGGTCATCTGGATCAGTCCTTGTGGCACAGAACACTGGATAGGCTAGTACTCAGCCCGGTCCTCCTGGCCCAATTGTGTTGTTACTGAAGGGTGCCATGCCTCTGGATAGTCTCCCCCACCACGGCTCTCACAATCTTTCTGCACCCTCTTCTGCTCAGTTCCCTGAGTCATGGTGGGTGAGTATTAAGGCTGCTTTAATGTTGTGAAATTAGGGGTCTTTGTGTCGAAAATCGTTGGTTTCTGTCTCCCTGGCTTATCCTGTGTTGATTGAATGGCTGTGGCTGTAGGTCCCTTGTTCATCCAGTCATTCTCTGCGGAGTTCCATATGGATCCTCCATGATATGACTGTGGTGGCTCCTCTCTTGCCAGGATCTCAGCTATCTGCCTACAGTTGGATGGTAGGATTAGATGGGCCACAGCTCTCGCACTGCATCCTGAAAAATACAAACACAATCTCCATCGCAGAGTGAGATCATTACAAGTTAACAAATAGACACAATTCTGGATTACCAAGATTCTATTTTTAGTAGCCTCCAAGTCAATCACTCCCATATTGCATCTTTTATTGTGAGCCCAAGAGTACAGGATCCGGTGCCTATCGCCCTGAATCCCCAATTTCAGTCAAGGGCTCCCCCTCACTAAGTGGAATATTTGGCCAAATCTAAAAGTTGTTGATTGTCTCCCTCAGGCCCAGGTTTCTCCATTGCATGAGTGCTCCTTACTTGGTTCGCTGTTCTCTCCCAGTAGGAGGTGTGGTCAGCCTACTCACGGCCACAGACTGTGTTTCATGCCAGTGGTCTCTGTTTACTCCAGCTGTTGTTGATCAACTTCCCATGGCAGCTTGTGCAGTGCCTTCCAGCACTGCACTAATGGGCATCTGGTGCTGGTTTGCATTCCGGACCCAGAGAGGTCTCTCGATGCTGATCGATGGCATTCTGTGGTTTCTTCAGCAACAGAGTTTGGCCTCAGGCCTGGGGAGGACACTCAAGAGCTTTGATAGAATTCTGTCTTGTTTTTGGAACCTCATGGGTCACTTTGGTTAACAGCTCAGTGAGGGAAGGAACTGGTGGGCTGGACCTGGGGTTGTCAGACTGCTCAATTATTCACAGGCTTAGACTCTCTCCCCTACTACTCATGGCCCCTCTTGCAAGACAACACCCACTGCTTGCACATTAGGTTACAGTATGCTCGTGAGGATTTTATGTTTTTGAACCTAATTTGGTTTAGCCTCATGCTTGAGCCATTCCCCTCCCCCATCCCTTACACTCATTCATAACCTCTCACTTCTTTCTACTAGTCTGCATAGAGTTTACGCTTATCCTGGTTAAGTACCACATATGAGGGAGAATATGCGGCATTCGATTCTCTGTTCTTTTGAGTGTTCACTTAGTAAGATCTGCTTGAAGTCAGACCATTTTTTCCTAAATTTTGATATATCATTTTTCCTTTCAGCTGAGTAAAATTCCATCATGTAAATATATCACAGTTTTCTTGTCCATTCCTCCATGGATGGGCATTTGGTTTGATTCCAATTCTTGGCTATTATGAATTGAGCTGCTATAAGTATAGTTGTACAAATGTTTCTGCATTGAGATGTGACATCTTGTGGATAGATGCCTAGTAGAGGGATAGCTGGGTCCATTGGTAGTTCTATATCCATTCTGTTGAGGAGTCTCTGCACTGCTTTCCATAGTGGTTGAACAAGTTTGCAATCCCACCAGCACTGAATGAGGGTTCCTTTTCCCCCATATCCTCGCCAGCAACAAATGTTGTTGGTTTTCTTTATGATTGCCATTCTGACTGGAGTAAGTTGGTATCTCATTGTCATTTTGATTTGCATTTCCCTGATGCTTAAGGATGCTGAGCACTTTCTCAGGTGTGAAAGGGCCATTTGTGTTTCCTCCTCTGTAAATTCTGTATTGAGAATAGTGCCCCATTTTGTGAGGGGGAAGTTTGGGTTTTTATTATTAATTTTTTTGAGTTCTCTATAGATTCTAGAAATTAGACCTGAGTTGTAGCTGGCAAAAATCATCTCCCAGTTTGAAGGGGGTCTAAAGACTCTGAGAATGGTGTTTTTGTCTGTTCAGAAGCTTTTGAGCCTGATCAAGCCCCAGTGGTTAAGTGACTGCAGCACTTCCTGGGCTACTGGAGATTTGCTCAGGAACTTATTCGTTACTCCTATCTCCTGTAGTGTTCCTCCTATTTTTTTTCTTCCAGAGTGTTTAGGGTCGTATGGTTAATATAGAGGTCTCTGATCCATTTGGAATTGATCTTTGAGCATGGTGAAAGGAGTGGGTCTATTTTCATTTATCCAACTTGTCCAGCATCATTCATTGAAGATGCTATCTTTAGCCCAGCATACATTGTTGGCACCCTGTCGAAGACTAAGTCACTGAACTTACTCGCATTAAAGGCTGGGTGTTCAATTCTATTCCACTGGTCAGATTCTCTGTTTTTCTGCCAATACCATGTTGTTTTAGTTACTATGGCTTTGGAGTATGTTTTAAAGTAAGATATGGTGATACCTCCTGCGTAATTTTTTTTTGCTCAGAAAAGTTTTGGCTATTCGAGGTCTCTTACCCTTCCAAATAAATTTTGAAATTATTTTTTCTATGTCTGTGAAAAAGGAGGTTGGGAGTTTTATTGGCATTGCTTTGAATCTGTAGATTGCTTTTGGCAGGATTGCCATTTTTACTATATTGATTCTCCCTATCCATGAGAATGGAATGTCTTTCCATCTTGTCACATCCTCCTCTATTTCCCTCTTGAGTGTTTCAATATTTTCTTTATATAAGTCTTTCACTTCCTTGATTAGCGATATTCCAAGGTATTTGATTTTTTTTCAGATTATAGAAAACAGGACACTTTCTCTGATGTCTTTTTCCAAATGTTTGTCTTCTGTATATTGAAGGCTACTGATTTTGGTGTGTTAATTTTGTATCCTGCCACTCTCCTTAAGGCATTTATCTCCTTCAGGAGTTTACTGATACTCTTCTTTGGGTCTGATATATATAAGATCATGTCATCTGCAAAGAGGGATAGTTTAAGTTCTTCCTTTCCGATTTGTATCCCTTTTATGCTATTCTCCTGTCTTATAGCTTGGGCTAGAACTTCAAGCACTATGTTAAAGAGTAGTGGTGAGTGTGGACACCCTGTCTTATTCCTGAGTTAAGCAGGAACTCCTTGAGTTGTTCCCCATTGAAGATGATTTTTTCTTTAGGAGATCTGTATATTGCTTTTATCATGTTGAGGTATAGGTCATCTATGCCTATTCTTTCCAGGGTTTTGTACATGAAGTGGTGTTTAATTTTTGTCAAAAGCCTTCTCAGCATCAATTGAGATGACCATGTGGTTTTTGAGATTGAGTTTGTTAATGTGGTGAATTATATTTATCAACTTTTGTATGTTGAACCATCCATGCATCCCTTGGATGAAGGCAAATTGGTCAGGGTGAATTATAGTCTTGATGTGGGTTTGTATTCGATTTGCTATGACTTTGTTTAGGATTTTTGCATCCAAGTTCATCAGGGATATGGGTCTGTAGTGTTTTTTTGTTACATCCTTGCCTGGTTTGGGAATTAGGGCCATGGTAGCTTCATAGAAGGAGTTTGGGAGCCTACCCTCTTTTTCTATGTCCCTGACAAGCTTCAAAAAGAGAGGTTTCCATTCTATGATGAAGGTTTGGTAGACTTCGGCTGAGAAACCATCTTGACCTGGACTTTTCCATTTGGGGAGATTCCTGATTACCGATTCAATCTCTGTGAATGTTATTGGACTGTTTAGAATCTTTTCCTGCTGTGGTCTGAGCTTTGGTAGTTGGTAGGTGTCCAGGAATATATCCATTTCTTCCAGATTCTCTAATCTCGTGGAGTAGAGGTTTTGGAAATATGAACTGATAATGCTTCCAATCTCTTTGGGATCTGTTTTGATCTCACCCTTGTCATTTTTTATTTTGTTATTTTGGGCCTTCTCTGTTTTTTGTTTGATTAAATTGGCCTGGGGTTTATCAATCTTATTGACTTTTTCAAAGAAGCAACTCCTTGATTTGTCTATTTTTTAACTGTTTCTTTGTTTCCAAGTCATTAATCTCAGCTCTGATCTTAATTATTTCCTTGCGTCTCGAGCTCCTAGGGTTGCATTTTTCCATCTGTTCTAATGACCTTAGGTGGGAGGATAGCTGGTTGATTGGAGACCTCTCTGTCTTCATTATGAAGGCATTTAGTGCAATAAATTTCCCCCTGAGGACTGCCTTCATTGTGTCCCATAAATTCTGAGAGGTTGTGTCCTCATTATCATTTGTTTCTAGGAAATTCCGGATTTTCTGTCTGATTTCTTGTTTGACCCATTCATTGTTCAGAAGTGAGTTTTTCAGTCCCCAATATCTATTGAAATTTTTGGATCCTCTTCCATTGTTAATTTCTAGCTTTAATATGTTGTGATCTGACAAAATGCAGGGGATTATATTGATCTTTCTGCATTTGTTGAGGGATGATTTATGGCCCAGTATGTGTTCAATCTTGGAAAATGTTCCATGTGGTGCTAAGAAGAATGTGTAATCTGTGTCCTTGGGATGGAATGTTCTGTAAATGTCTGTTATCCCTAGTTTGTCTATGGTGCTATTTAGCAACTTTATTTCCCTGCTTGTCTTTTGTTTGGATAATCTGTCTTGTGATGACCGTGGAATGTTAAAGTCTTCTACTATGATGGTGTTGGCATCTATATCTCCTTTGCTTTTGAGTAATTTATGCCTAATGAACTGAGGGGCCCTTGCATTTGATACATACATATTTACTATAGTGCTGTCTTCCTGTTATATCATTCCCTTGATGAGTAGGAAGTGGCCATCATCATCCTTTTTTATTGCTGTCAGTTTAAAGTCTATTTTGACAGATATTAGAGTAGCTACACCTGCTTTTCGATTATTCCCACATGAATGGAAAATTGTTTTCCACTCTTTTACTCTCAGTAGGTTACTGTCTTTAGCAATAAGTTGTGTTCTTGAAGGCAACAGATGGAAGGGTCCATTTTCCTGACCCAACCTGAAATCCTGTGTCTTTTTTTAAAGGAGAGTTGAGTCCATTTACGTTCAAAGTTATAACTGTGAGGATTGCTTTAAACCCTGCCATGTTGGAGAGAATATGGAGGTTGGTATCTGAGCTGTTGTTGTTATCTCTTTGGTGTTATCTTGCTTGTTCTCTGTTCCTTTGCTGAGGTTGAATGTTTGTCTCATTTACATGGGATATCTTGTGAAGTATCTTCTGAAGTTTGGCCTTGTGTTCAAGTAATTGTAGAGCTGGTTAATTTCATGGAATACTTTCATTTCTCCATCTATTATGATGGATAACTTTGCTGGGTACAGTAGTCTAGCTTGGAATCCGTATTTCTTTAGGCCTAGGATCACATTGTTCCAAGCTCTCCTGGCTTTTAAAGTTTCTCTGGAGAAGTCTGAGGTGATTCTGATGGGTTTTCCTTTATAAGTGATTTTCCTTTCTCTCGTTGCTCTAAGGACTCTCTTTTTCCTCAATGTTTGGCATTGTAACAATGATATGTCTTGGGGTGTTCCTCCTTTGTTCCAATTTGTTTTGGGTCCTCCGTATCTCTTTTAGAAGAACAGGACTATCTCTTGCCAAGTGTGGTAAGTTTTCTTGAATAATTCTGTTGAAAATATTTTCTATGCCCCTAGCTTGGTTTTCTTCTCCTTCTGGGATCCCCATGATCCTGAGATTAGGTCCTTTTATGGTATCCCACATTTCCCTTGAGTCTTGTTCACTTGCTCTTTTGAATTTTGTCAAATTTCTGATTTCTCTTGAATTCTCCTCCGTTTTGTCTTCCATGTCTGAGCTTCTGTTTTCCCAGTGTTTAATCCTGTTAGTAAGAGATTCTAGGGATGTTCTTATTATTTCAATATGTTTTTTTCTTTCTGCAACTTCTTTTTGGGTAGCTTCTATCCTCCTGTTGAGATGTTTTTTCATTTCAAGGTTTGATTTAAGTACTTCTTCCTGACAGTCATTCTTATATTTGCAGATATCTTTGGTTAATTTGGAAAGCTGATTTTTGATACCCTCAGTTTGCAGGTTTATCTTTATTTCTGATATGTCTCTTCTGAAGTTCATTAGGTTCTCCTCAATTATATTAAGCCTGCTGGCAAAGCTAATGAGCTGACTTTTTACCTTTTTATTATGTTGGTCCATCTTTTCTTGCATGACTAACATTAAGTTCTCCTTAAGATCTGTGCTATTATGATCATGGTTTAGTGTCCTGTCTTCCTGGGCCTGCCTCTTCTCTCTCTCTCTTCAGTGGTATTGTTGTTGCCATTTGGCATGGTTTCCTCATTTGGTGCTATATTCTTGTGTTGAGGTCTGCCCATTTCGATTTCACTTGGGGTGATTGGTGGAATTCCTTTGATCTGATTACAATTTGCTATTGTGTTCTGGGATAACACTGGGCCTCACTGGTAGGGTTGGGACCTCACTTGTTTAATTTGTGTTTGTGCCCTCAGATCACTGGCTGGACTTTGATGTTGGTACTGGGGGTAACCTGTTAGGAAGGGTGTGCGGCTATGGGGACTTAGTAAGCGGAGGGTGTGGTGACAGGTCCTATGTACCCTGCTAAGGGGTTGTGGGACACCTTGGAGACAAGGTAAGATGGGGAAAGGGGTCAACTCCCTATCTCTGGCCACCCACAGACTATATATCGCATGGGGAAACCGTGGGAACCAGGTTGCAGTAGAACCACAGGAGCTAGCAGGCACGTAGGAGAACTGCAGAAACCTGAGCTTGAGGATACCTCAGCAACCAGTGCTTGAGGGATTATGCTGAGTCAGTGGGCAGGGATATTGTGAGGAGTCGGGGTTGGGGGAGCTGCAGGTGTAGACAGGTGGGGAAACCATAGGGGTCAGTGCTCAAGGAAGCTGCAAGGTTAGAAAGAATAGGAAAAAATATAAAGAGAGAGAAAAGAAAAAATAGAAAAGAAATAAGAAAAAAAGAAAACAAAAAAAAAGGTTAAAAAGGAAATAGGCACGTAAGGGGGCGGGGCAGGGGGCGGGGAAGACCCTTGCGGGAGATGTAGAGGCCAGATGAGGGACTGCAGAGGACAATCCCTGGTGGGCGGGAGGGAAAATAGAATGAAAGAAAAGAAAAACAACAACAACAAAAGTTAAAAGGCAATAAACCAGCAAGGGGGTGTGGTGTGGTGGGGGTCTAGGCAGA
>PVHP010007193.1:0-57615 GCA_004024765.1 Zapus hudsonius
CCAAGTGCTGGGATTATAGGTGTGTGCCACTATGATCAAAGGTATAGGACAATTATCTACAGTGTTAACCTGACAAAGAGCCACAGATGGGTGCCTTAAATAATGGAAATGTGCTATCTAGCAGTTATGGAAGTTATGAGCACCAAATTACTGTGCCAGCCGGAAGGGCTCCTGAGCACTGTGCTAGCGGGATCTGTTCTGTGTCCTCTGTCTCTTCTTCTGTTTGCAGAGGGTGTCATCTTTCTCTCCCTATCTCCCTCACTTTCAAGGGGGGATGTGTGTGGTGTAAGCCTGCACATGTATCTGCGTCAATGTGCGTGAGAGAACATGTATGTAGGCATGTGGAGGTCAGACACTGATATCCAGTGTCTTCCTAAATCTCCTCTCTAGCAACTAAGGCAGAACCCAGTGCTCGCTGTGTGAGCTAATCTAGCTAGCCAGCTTGCCCTGGTCATGCCCTGTCCCCACCTCTCCAGCACTGGGGTGACAGGCACACTCACCACCACATCCTCCCAGCCTTTACCTGCCTTGTGCAGGTAAGTGCAAACACTCCGTCCACTAAGCCACCTCCCCACCCTCTCCCTACAGCATGTCCATCTGTCCATCCAACCTTCCGGAGTCCTACTGGATTCCTCTCACCCTGATGACCTCATTGTTATACAATTAGTTCTGTAAAGTATCTCCAAATCAAGTCACCTGCTGAGGCAGTAGGGGCGAGGACTCCAGTGTAACCTGCGCAGAGGGACAGGACTGACACATCCTATGGCCCTTCCAGCACATAGCACTGGGGATTTAGAGTTGTCCTGCCATTGCCACCCCCACCAAGCTAGGCCTCACCCCCACCAGCCCCATGGCACATGGCCCAACACCATTTCAAAGCACAATGGAGGGTCCCATGAGGGCTTCTGTAAATAACAAGATCATTGCTGAGAGATGAGCACATGGTGCATTATTTATTATGAAATGCCTTGGGGAAGAAGGTTCACTTAAGTTCATTCAAGACGAAATGTACACTTGAATCCCCATTTTAGTGCTCACAGAGACCACTTATCCTGGGTTATTATACGCAGGGAAGTCACAACATAAACTTGAACTTGGGGTGCCTCACATAGGGCCCAGGCTTTGCCTTGATATCACCTGTCAGAGGCTTTGTGCAGAAGTCCCACCATCCTGTTCAGAGATGGAGAGACACCTATGTGTGCTTTTTCTCTGCTCCTCTAACATGGCCAGCTTCTTCCTGTTGTCCCTCCTTCAGCTTCCCTTGCAAAGAAGACTCCCCCAGTCTATCCCCTCCCGCCACACCTATACCTCAGAGAGAGCCTTAGGGTGATCAGAGCAGAGAGAAGAAGACCCACCCTGCTACACATCAGGGTTAAGTCCCCCCCCCTTGAATCAGCTCTTCACTTCATGCCTCCCCAAACCTAGGGACCTGGCTGTCCCTGACTGTTCCCACAGTGCAACTTTAGCTCAGCTCACAGTCTGTTCTTCCAGAAGCTTTGCTCCAATAGTCTAAATAAGGACCTTGGCAGAGGAGCAGCCGGGGGCTGGGACAATATCCCTGCTGCCTTTCACTGCAGAGCTCCAAAGACTGCTTCCGGACAGCTTCCAGCCACGAGCCCCACTGGGAAGGGCCCCAAGTACTTCCCAACTGGGGAGTCTGGACCCTGGAAGCTGCAGAAGGACTTAACTGCTCAGATGTAAGCAGGGCAGGAAGACCTTTCATCATCTGACCACCTCCATGCCCATGTCACAAGTGAGGAAACTGAGGCTGGGGTTGGGGTTTGGGGGAGGCTGGTCATACCTGGCGGGATGTTGAGGCTGGGGTTAAGATGTGAGATTTGAATCCCAGCCTTCCCATGCCAAGTCTACCACTTCCTCCATCCTGCCCTGCCTCCCCGACACCACACTTTTGCCGAAACTATTCTGAGAAATCAAAGCCACTCTTTTCTATCCAGGACTATAAATAGCCAGAGAGAGGGAGATGAGATGAGAAAACAGATATCCTTTCCCAGGATTTGGGAGAACTTTTTTTTTTGTAAAGCTCCCAAAAGTATTTTGAGATCTGAAAGCCAAAAACTGTGTCTTTAGGGAAACACACACACACACACACACACACACACACACACACACACACACACACACAGAGAGAGAGAGAGAGAGAGAGAGAGAGAGAGAATAAAATAAATAATGAATAAATAATAATTGTATTTTATAAAATAAATAAATAAAGCTGGGCACAGAAAGATAAAGAACTCTGCTGGCCCAACACTGCGGCATCACGTCTGGAATGATGATTGAAAGGCAGCCCAGATCTTCTAGATGCTGAGTGTTAGCGAGGTGTTAGGGTTAATGTGTTCCTTGTGTGAACTCCTACCAGAGCGTCGTAGGGTTACAGGATTATGACATTAACCCCATTTATAGTTGGAGGACCATTGGCTTAGAAGAACCAAGGATCCCCCCACTGAGCTTGTAAGCTTTCACCCCAAAATGTGCACCCCCAAAATTCCAGGCTTATGACCACTGTGCTTACTGCCTCCAGCTGAGTAGCCTAGCTTCTGAGACAGCACAGCTGATTCTCCAAGATCCTACCCAGGTCCTAGGAAGCCATGCACATCCAAACGCAGCCCTGAGATCCCACATCCAGGGCATGCTCAGTGGTGCACCCAGAGGAGGGAACTAACGTAAACCTAGAATTGCTCTACCACGTGTGGTCCTCATCATGTTCTTCCTCACAGCCCTCCACACTGCCCATGCCTCCTTCAGGGTTGGACGATTCCCTTGTGCTATAACTGAAAGAAGGGTTGATTCAGACTCACAGTTTGAGAGTCTCGTCCATCATGCTGGGGAAGTCATGGCAGAGGGGAGTAAGGAAAACCACCTCTACTCTCCTCCTCCCTTTGACTCAGTGCAGGACCCCAGCCCATGGCATGTGCCACCCACATGATGAGTGGGTCTTCCCACCTCCATGAACTCAATCCAGAAAATCCCTCACAGACATTCCAGAAGCTTACTCTCAGATCCTGTCAACTTGACAGCCAATCAGAACCATCACAGTTGCAATGCAAACCCAAAAGCTCTCGCTGCTTCTCAGTTGTGCCATGCAGACAGGTCCCAAGACCAGAACAGGCTGGCTGCTAATCGGGTTGTTCGGGAAATCCAGTAATCGTTTCTCTATGAAAACTGTGCCAACCCAGTCCTCACAGCACACTTCCCAGAATTCACTCGGAGAACTGACACAGGATCAGCACTCTGATCTACACTGCTAATTTAATTAAATAAGTCGCTTGGGCCACATTCCAAGGGTTGATAAGCAGCTCCTGGCCCCTGGATATATACTGAACAGAGCAGATCCAGGATACCCCCTTGTCAAAGATCTCTCCCTTTTTTTTACATAATCTTAAGGGTCCTAACCTCACACCCCACCGTTGCATTAGACAATACATTCTTCCAGAGGTAAAATCTGGGTGCCAGAGACACATAGCTTCTCCTAAGGGACACTGTGAAATTCGAAGCACACAGCTTCCAGGCTGTGCACCAGCTCTGATACTTCTAACCTTGAGCACATCACTACATGCCTCAGTTTACTTGTCTGGACCAAGGGGCCAATGCTCTCCTCGCAGGTATCCATGATGGACAAGTGAAAAGATGTCTAGCACGCTCAATATTCACTCTGCCTCCTTCTTCCTGCCACACAGTGGTGGCCAAGATCCCACACCCTAAGTAACCACCAGTGACAGCTACAAAGGAGGATTGACACGGGACTCCTGGCTGCAGAAGGACCGAAGAAGGGAGGAAGGACACTATTGAGCCATGGCCTCAGTCACCCTCCCTGCTCTCTTCCTGTCATCCTTCACTTTGGTCCCTGCAGTAGGTTTATCTAAAGCCACACAGAGATCACCAGACATGAAGGCAATGCCTCAATCATGGGCACTGGGAGGGGAGAGGGCGGGATGAAGGGTAGGCTGGAAATCACACAGGCGGACCTACAATAAGGGAGACACCCCTGAGCTACTGAGGAATCCACTCATTCATTCACGAAACCATTTCTGAGCACTTTAGGGCCTTATGTTGGGCACAGAGGAGACACACGAGAAAGATGTGCCCTCAAAACCTCCATGAAGTCTTCTTGAGAGCAACAGAAGCTAAGTCAGCACACAGTGTGGTCACTAAGTCAGCGCACAGTGTGCTCACTAACTCAGCACACAGTGTGGTCACTAGCTAAGTCAGCACACAGTGTGGTCACTGACTAAGTCAGCACACAGTGTGGTCACTAGCTAAGTCAGCGCACAGTGTGGTCACTGACTAAGTCAGCACACAGTGTGGTCACTAGCTAAGTCAGCGCACAGTGTGGTCACTGACTAAGTCAGTGCACACATGTGGCACGCTCTTGAACATCGGGAAGTCTGGTGGGTTTCAGGAGCATGGACAACCGAATGGTGGTGAGCAAAGGGATCTTGGGAATGGGAAGTGGGAAAGGTTCCAGTTTCTGGGAGGAGAGACAGGGTGTTTCGGGATCAAGGAATAAAGGCAGGGCACTTGTACTTTGTGTCACTACATTGAGCAGCTCCATAAATACGGGGGCTTACGGAGACAGAGGGGAGATGTGGATAGAGTCTTAGGCCAGGAAGCCTGCCATCACTGTGCATAAAGAATGTTCATACATTAGACATTGTTTATACATTACATTTTTTTAAACCAAACAAAGAGCCTTGGTTGACTCTCGAATTATATAGCGCTAATACACAAGTTATCCAACTTTTTCTAGAAGAATCAGTTAGTAAAATGTATTCTTAGGCTTTGGGAAACAATTCTCTCTCTTCTCTCTCAACTTTCTCCCTCTCTCCTCTCTCTCCCTCTGTCTCTCCCCCTCCCTCCCTCCCTCCCTCCCTCCCTCCCTTCCTCAATGGACAATATGTGGTTGAATGGGTGTAACCACATCTCAATAAAACTTTATCAATGAGAACATAAAGGACAGGATTTGGAAAATGAATAAATGAATGAACATGGCAGGGTTTCAATAAAACTTTATTCACGGGAGGGGGCAGTGACAGAACTTGTCTGCTGTAGCTGAATATGATGGTTAGGTTTTGTTGTCAACTTGATCTTTTTGGTAGGTCTCTGAGGATGTTTACAGGAAGGCAGCCTCTCAGCAAGGGGCAGGATGTAAAGAAGCTCAAAGAAGCTGAAGGTAAACATCCTTTCCTGTGTGGGCAGTGCAGGAAGGAAATTCCAGAGACTCGGGAAGCCATTAAGTCTGGGATAGGGTTGTAAGACTCCACCCTAAGCCTATATAAAGGGGAAGAAATTTTCTCCTTGGCATCTCCTGCCTGTCCCCTGTCTGTTCCTGTTCTCTGTGTGTGATGTAGGTGATGGGTTTTTCTCTCAGCTTGGACTTGTGAAAGAGGGCCAGCCTCTTTCACTGTTAAGGAACTTCCCCTCAATCTGTAGTTTCAATAAATGCTTTCCTCCCCTAAATTGTGCCTGGCTTGAAGATTCATCCCAGCAGCGTGTGGCTGACTAGACACTGAAGCCTGTTATAAAGAACATCCTTGGGACCAGCAGGCAAGTATGATTAAGGACCATAGATGACAGTATTGTATTGACATTCATTTTCTGAGGGCAATAAGGGCACTGTGGCTCTGCAGAGAGTCTTCGTTAACAGCAGAGACATGATGAAGTATTTAGAGCACAATGTCTCAAATGGTTAGGGAGGTGATCAGCACGGACAGAGGGAGAGATCCGCCAAATGAAGCAAAATGTTAACAACGTGTGTGCGGTGTCCTCTCCTGCAACCTCTCTGGAAGCTGAAAATCTTACCACATAAAATATCTCCAGGAACACTAGAAATTTCAGCAACTTTAAAGAAGTAAGAGGTCTTCAGGGGGAGAGCACGGTGGAATCGTTCCATCTTCCTGACCTCGCCAGCCTGCCCTGGCACAAGTTAGTTTTTGGCAGCAGAGACCAGAGAGCACTTTTGACGCCAACCTCTTGCTTTTCTGCATTAGCTTTGCAATGCCAGAGAAGGAAAGTACACCTAGAGGCGCAGTCCTGGCTCCTCCGTGGGTCCCTTTTTATCTGAATTCCTGTCCTCACCCACCAGGCAGGTTTCCTTTTGAAATAGGTGGGAGGGGCCTGGAAAGATGGCTCAGCAGTTAAGGCGCTTGCCTACAAAGCTTAACGATCTGGGTTCAGTGCCCTGGTACCCACATAAAGCCAGATGCACAAAGTGGTGCATGCATCTGGAGTTCCTCTGCAGTGGCTGGAGGCCCTCGTGTGCCAATTCTCTCTCTCTCTCTCTCTCTCTCTCTCTCTCTCTCTCTCTCTCTCTCTCTCTCTCTGTGTGTGTGTGTGTGTGTCTCTGTTTTTGTCTCTCTCTCAAATAAATAAAAAAGAAAATAGAAAAAAATAAAAGAAAAAGAAATATGTGGGGTAACAAAAAAGCCATCTGATTGAGTGCCCAGTGTGGAACGTCCTGCATGGTCTTTAGTGGAACTTGGCTGCTGACAGGCTCCCTGGAGGCCCACAGGTGATCTGAATTAGTTTTCTGCCCAGGCAGGAGTCCCTGACATGCAAAACGTTGGAAGCAGCACTTTTCCAAGTAACCCAGATCCCAGGCTCCAGGGACCCACTGCCAAGTGATTTCCTTTTTGTTTGACTCATTGGTAATCGATGCCATGAAAGAAACACAAACACGTCCATTAAAGTAGACATCCAGTAAAGTAAGCATCCATCCATTTCCACTGGGAGGGTGGAGCTCTTTGGAAACCCGGTATCTCAAAGATCTTCCCTTGTGAGTGTTCATCTGTCAAAGCAGTACCAGAAATGACAAAACACGCAATTCCTGGAAAGGGTCGTAAGAGAGCCTCGGGGACCATCTATCTGCCTCCAACTCCCGCCTTCCTCTCCCCTGCAACCTTCAGCCTCAGCTCAGAGTGAGGAAACCTTCCCTGTGTCTTGTGTGTCACACTTTGGATCTTTTTTTTAATATATATATTTATTGACCATAATGAGTTACATTATTTAGTGGGCAATGAGTTGTTATCCCCAATTCCCCAATGCTCCCCCTCCCCATCCCCAATCAGCTGGATATCCTCTTCTGTGGGTCGTCTGGATCAGTCCTTGTGGCAGGGGACTATGGATAGTCTAGTACTCAGCCTGGTCCTCCTGGCCCAAGTGTGTTGTTACTGAGGGGTGTCAAGCCCATGTGTTGAAGGCTTCATTCCCAGCCTGTGGCACTTCTGGAAGGTTCTGGAACCTTTAAGGAGGTGGCAGAAAGAAGTTAGGCCATTAGTTGGCTTGCCCTTGAGGAGAATTGGAGCCATGGCCCCTTCTTTCCTTTTTCTTTTTGCTTCCCAGCTTCCTTGCAGGAAACAGGCCAGCTCTGTACCAGGAGTTCCCATGATGCACTGTGCCAGAGCATCGGGGCCAACCAAGAGAACATGATGCCAAATATACCTTTCCTCTCTATATGCTTATTTAACCTGGGGTATATATTATAGTAACAGATACTTGCCTGTCACATTGTGACTTTAAAAAAAAAGCCTCACCCATTATCAAACTCTGCCATGTGACCTGTTTGGGCCAAAGGACTGCAAATAGACACATGAAAGCTAAGTCTGAACCCAAGTTTTAAATGTGCCCATGTCATTTGGCTCAGCCTCTTGCTCTTCTCAGCCACCATAAAACGGGCCTGGCAGGGAACAAGAAGATACACAGAACAGAACTAGAGTACAAGCCACTGAGAATTGGGGCTGTTTGTTACATCACAAACTTAAAGACAACTAACTAACCACCCTCCAATCCAGGAGCAGAAAGTCACCATGGGAATCAGCTCTTTGCACACCTGTCCTAAGGCTCATCTCCCCTTCCGAACAAGGTCCAGGCCTGCCTCCAGCCTCACCTTGACTCAATTTGTACACATTTACCCAAAAGGCTCCTTAAGAAGTGAGTGTCCCCAGCAGCAACTTAGGCTCTTGAATCATTCCAGCAACTCTGGTTGGAAGAGGAAAAGACGCCTCAGCTCCCTCCCTGGGTTCTGAGACTGAAAATCCCCATCAGCCCCTGTCCCTGTCCTGGACTGTTGAAAGCGGGGGAGATGTACTAAAGCTATGAGTTTAGAGTCCTGGATTCTGGTTGAGGTTAACCCACTAAACCAGCAGCCCCCCCTCAAGCCTGGGTGACCTTGCACACATCATTTCTTGTATAAACTGAAGAGCAACTGACAAACCAAGCTTTATGATGCTTGAAGAGGTCTGAGCAGACAGGCGAGGGGAAGCCTAAAGCCAGCCATCCTCACCCACGGTTTCTTCCAGATCAGTCTGTGCTGGTCTATTGAACATACTCAGTTTCCAGGTAAGAATGCCCCTGTCCCAACTTCTACGGCACAATGCATTTCAGAGCCATAGATGGCTGATCTGCAGAACCCTTCCCAGATCTGTGTTCAATGATTCACCCAAAGTCTCACTTCTTGTGCTGTACTATCTGCAACCTCCTTGTCACCTTAACAGGGGTTCTGTGACAACCGGGGACGGTGGTGATCAATGCCTGACAAGCCAGAGAGCAATGGGGTCAGTAACCAACAGCTACCAAACAGTGGCTTCTATCTCTCCAAGGTGATTGAACCTACAGGAAGGCTAAACAGAGACACCACTGTGGAAGGGAGCTCGAGGCTTTAGCTCTCTGCTTAAGGCTGGCCTTCTGCTCATACTCTCTGGGTAAGAAAGTGCTTCTGCTCATGCTCTCTGGGTAGCTGCCCCAGGCCAACATTCCAATCTGGAACAGGGTTCTTGGGAGTCCAGTTCATTCTTTAGATCACATGCCAACGTGCCCCAGAAAACTGTGTCTGGTTTTCCCTCTTTCTCACCTTCTCTGTAAATTCTTAAAAAAGAAGTCTCTGGTCTCAGAGAGCTTGCAGACCATGGTCCTCTGCTCATGGACTAAGCCTTGGCTTTCCAAAAGCTCCCTTAGGCGGGGGGCACATTCTTAAGCTTAGGAGAATGGGACAGAAACATTAGCAGTCAGACCTACACTAAACCAGGAGACATTTCCTAACTTCCCAGGCTAACTGTCCTTTCCAAAATGACCAAACAATGCCTGCTGGGAGGAGGGATCCATTCTTACATTCTTCCACCAACACTGTCCATGTACCACCAGGGCAGAGCCAGGGTGACAGTGACCCACATTCCAGCTGCAGATAAGTAGGCAAGCGGGGCAGAGATGAGAAGTAGGGACGGAAAAACAGGACAAGAGATGAGTGCAGCTGCCAGGGAAGATTAATTGAAACCGAGTTGAGCTGGTCCATGGAGACAGGAAGTGCTCAGGAAAGAGGAACTGGGGTTCAGGGAGAGAGATCCAAGAGCAAAGCAGGCCACTCAGGAAGTGGGGGGCTGCTTGATGGGAAATGGGGCTTGGATTTTTCCTGACCATGAAAACACATAGACAGGGCCTTGTTTCCTCTGGGAGCACAGGAAGGGGGAGGCCCGGACTGTGAGCAGAAGAAACAGCCCTTCCCATGGACCAGGTCTTGTCTCAATGAACAAGCAAAGTGTCACCCAAACCTGCCACAGACTGCCCTCCCCTCTGTCCACCACAGCATGGCAACACTCACCTTTTAAACCTGTCAGTCTATCTGTCCTTCCTTCCTAGCCACCTGGCTTCCCTCCATTACAGCTGCACCTGCCCACATCTCCAGCCTGGCCCTGGACTCCTGCCCCTCGCTCCCTGGGTTTCAGGAGCACAACAAGCATTTGCCTTCTATGGAGATTCCATACAGAAATGTTTTCTTGCCACAATCTCATCAGCCCCTTCTTTTGCCTCAACGGAACAGTTTCCAAGCTCCTCTGAACACCAGGCTGGAGAAGGGGCTCCCTGCTCAACCTGTTTTCTCGTTCTTTAGTTTTTTCTGGTACACCTGCACTTCCCATAGCACAGGAAACCCATCCAAGAGGGGACCCAGCCGGAGGAAGATGACCTCAGCATTGCCCTCAGGACTTCCCTGTTCCTAGTTAAATCCACAGTCCACGTTGAAGGTAGGAAGTTGTAATAACAGCCAAAATTCATAGCTCACTTCTCCTGGAGCTCAACTTGTCCTGGGCTAGCCCACTTAGCCCTCACAGCAAACCTAATGAGGTGACTCATGACTTTCATTTTATAGATGAGAAAATTAAGGCATAAACCCAATTTAGTCATTTACCCAAATAGAGAGTGCTGGGGTCAGGACCACAACCCAGGCTGACTGGTCCTTGGCCACCGCTAACGTTTAGATACAAAAGGACCTGGGGCGCATCTTTGGAGACTCAACCTTTGTCAAGCACTGTGTGGTGAGAATTAGTGCTGCCCTGGGTCTGGGCCCTGTGTAGCTAGGAGCCTCGAAGTTTCCATCTTCTGAACAATGAGCAGATCCGAGTGACAGGAATGCTTGGGGACCTATGGGTGGCTCTTGTGAGTAAGGACCCTTCCTGGGCAATGAGACACATGGCCGATCAGCTGTGTGCTCAGGGGTCCTTGGCAACAGGCCGAGGTTGGTGTTGGCAACCTATGGTCAGTTAGCCATGGCCAGTCCAAACATAATATCTTGACAAAGAACACTTCAATCCTGTTCAAACAGACTTCCTCCACAGAGCCATCATACGTAATGAGGTTATCTAATTCAGAAAGAAATCCAGTGACCTGGAAAATAACGGTGCATGTTAAAGTGACCATTTTCTTGGCCTGTGTTTTCACAAGTGCCTATTTAAGCTACCCATGGCTCGATCTGCTCAGTGTCCTTTGCCCTGGGAAACCACGAAGCTGTGTATCATTGCAGACCATGCACCCCGGGCACAAGAATTCCTGATTCCCTGGGGAGCCCTTTACACGTACAGGTCTCTAGGATCCTCCTAGAGCAGCAGACCTGGGTGGCTCCTGGATCCCCTCTGGAAGCAGGCCCCCATAAGCAGTGTTTGCATACTATTCAACAGTGGTCTAGACTAGAGTGTTATCAGGCAGGGCCTGGCCAGGTTTAAGGAAGACCAGCCACTCTTTCCCAGGGGATCCTTGCTTAGGTAACGGCTGAGCCTCAGTCACCTAATCCAAAAGAGAGGCACACACAGAAACACGTCTCACTTGCCCTTAAGTGATTTAGAGGAGCCAAGGAAAGGGACATAGCAAAATAATAATAATGTAAAAACTAACATTGATTGTCCGCTAGCCATGTGCCAGGCACCTGATAAAACACTGTGCCTGCATAGCTTAGTTTTCATAAAAACCATACAAGGAAGCTGCAGTTGTTATCTGTATAAACTGCATAAACCAGGGTACAGAGAAGTTAGCCATGGCCAAAGAAAGGTCACGGGCTTGGGATGTAAACTTGGGCATAAACCCAGGGGCCCCAGGCTCCTCTCCAGCCTTACCTGGCCAGTGATGGGCCTGTGAAGAACACTGTCTGGGCTCAGTGTTCCTGCCTCATATCTCAATGAGCAGCAGGAGATGAAGGTCAAAGCCAAGGCCCAGCACAGGCTGGCTTTGGGTATCACACATGGCTGGCCAGTACCCTTCTGAGGACAAGGAACAGATGGGCACCACATGACCCTCACCTTCCTAAAAACAGGGTGCTGCTGTTTACTCAGCTCTAGATATGAATTTATTAAGCTGTCCTTTCTCTCAACCCTCCAGGTAGCCCAAAGTAGAACATTATCTTTGCCTATTTTAATGGATGATGAGCCTGGGTCTCTGAGATATCAGTGGAGGAAGCCAGAGCCAGGTAACAGTGAACAATGGACCTGAATTTCATGTCAGCCTAGTTACAAAGCTCCCCCCACCCCCAACACTCCTTGAAGCAGAGTGCCTTCTATAGGGCACGCTCATGACCATGATGGTGGGCAGCCATGGTAAGGCTGCTGTCCTGAGACTTAAAGCCACAGTTGACACGTATGACCTAGACACCCCTATAGTCTTGATACTGCAGATGAGGCTGCCTGTCCCACTGTGGGTCCATGACATCACCACCATTGATCACATGATAAGCCCCACCAGTACAGGAATGACAGAGAGGCCTTCTTCTCCAGTGGCAGCCTAAGATATCACATAGGACACTAGCCAGCCAGGTCTGACCAAAAACCTGGGACCCTATTCCACGTGCAAGGGTGCATGCCTGTAATCCCAGAATTCTGAGGCAGGAGAAACACAAGTTCAAAACCAGGCTGGGCTACATAGCGAGTTGCCAGTCAGCTTAGGCCATGGAGCAAGACCTTGTCAATCAATCAGTCTGTCAATGTATAAATCCTGGATCCCTTTTTCAAAGATGGAGACAGAGAAGGCAAATGGCTTCCAAATGCTCCAAATAAACCTCTGACCCTGCTTGGGCCAGAGAGTTGCTGGGATTTCTCCCTTTGGTTTTATCTTAAAGATTCAATTTGGATAGACCCTTGGGAACTTCTGATAATCATATACTGTGTTTAAAATACCAAAATCCAAGATCCTGCTTCAGTTCATAACCATATCCAAATCCTGACCTTGCCTCATGACCTCAGGCCGTCTTTGAGGAGGCATCAGACATCACTTCCAACTTGGCCTGCTTACAGGAAGCCACAGTACATGACCACCATGCCCATGAAAGTCCACCTAACTCTTCCCAAGATGGCCAAAAGGAAGTCAAGACAGACCAAGAGTAGCAAGAGCTTACGTCAGAGGGAACCCCTGCTGCAGGATGACCGGGGTGTCACAAAACAGATGGCACCAATTTGACATCTATCACAGCAAAGGAATTGCGTCAGGAGCGCAATGCCAGAGCAGAAGCATGAGTGTAAAAGACCTTGCGTGCTCATAAAGGCTTGCTTCTTGGCTCTCCCGGGAGGCTTAGGGATGATGCACTCCAGCCTGGCAGCCCCAAAGCATGCAAATTAATAGTTGCAGTTTATCATGAGGTGTTTCTCACCGGTGCTCTGGCCCCAGGTTTCTTGGATGTATTTGAGTTCATCTGCCTACAGCGGCCTGCTGGGGTGACTGCTACTATTCTGCAAAACATATCATAAATCTAATATTTAAGGGAGGTTTATTTAAGCTAGTCTAGCATCCAGGGTCCAAGCTCATGACCACAAATACAATGAATTCTTGGCAGGGTCTCAGACAATGGAAGCCAGTCAGTCTACTGAATCTGAGAGCAAGCGAGCATGGTGACAGATTCTTTGAGGGTCCCAGACAGCTTCCTATCACTCTGGGACAAGTTAGGGTGACTGGGATCCCAAAGATAAAAAAGCAGAAATGTCCTTAAACTTATGTTTACAGTCTTCACTGATCCCCTACCTTACCTGAGCCCCTCCCCTTGAGTGGGAGGTGTGCTTTACTAGAACTCAAACATATTCCTGGAATTGTGATTGGTCAAAGCCAGACCAGATGCTGTCTCTTTGCCCCACTTGAAAGAGATGGAGGACTCTTTCTTCTCCCTCATGGCTGACTAGCAGAGAGACATCTAAATCTCCTTAGGTAAGGCCCCTCACCTGAGTCACCAGGGCTGTGATGAAGGGAAGGGGCTTTTTCTTTTCCCACATGGACCTTTTTTTCCCTCCATGATGGGAGTCTACTCTATTTCCCCTTCTTAATATTTTCTCTTCTCAATTTAATAAAGTCTTCCACTCTTTAACAGTCTCCCACTAAACTGTATCCTCTGGTAGTCTGTAATTTTAATTCTTTAAATTTATATGATAAGAATCTGGGTGTGTGTTGGGAAAATCTTCCTTTGCAACTCCAGTGCCCCTCAGCATCCCTGGCTCAGTTTCTGCTATTCCATGGCCACACCCTTGCTCAAGTTGTTACCCTCTCCCCGGGGCCTTTCTCAGCCTGTATATTTGTCTTATATCCTAAATGGCCTTCAAGGCTCACTCTACTGAAGCCCCTCAGGTCTTCCTAATTTGGCCTTTCACCCACTTACAGGAACCCACAGCACATGGCCACCACCACAGGACCTTACACCTTACTGGGTCCATTATCCTAGGCAAGACCCTCCTTCCCTCTTGTCCCTTCATCCAAGCTGTGAAGGAGCAAGTGAGGAGGCCGGATGTGATCTGGCAGACTGGGGGCCCTGTACTTCCAAAGCCTCAGTTTCCTCAGTTGGATAAGATAACTTCAAAGTGCCTTTGGGGTGGACATTAAGTTTTCATGCCTTGGAATTAATGGCTGTGTTGTGTTGTAAATGAGACTCAGGAGTTGACTAATCCTCATATTCTCAAACCCTCCCCAGAACTCAGTAGAGTGTGTTTAGCATACATACAGCAAGAGCTCCGAAAAGGCAAAAAGGAAGAGAGAGAAGAAAAGAGGAAGAGAGGATGAGACCTTTCACCGAGAAAGGAGGGCTCCTCTGTAAGCCATCAACTATTCTAAAGAAAATAAACTTCATTAATTTCCTTATGGCCATTCCTTTAGAGAGACATGTTGTATTTGTCTTGAATACTGAAAATAATAACCACAGGTCATGAGAACTTACAAAGCTCCCATCACCAGCACAATGGAGAGGAGACCTGATCCCCCTCTCTCCAGAAGGAACCTGCTTCAGAGGGTCAACTGAAGCAACCACATGGCAGGCTTTGCAAGTATTTACCAAAGGTTCCTGTGCTGAAAACTTAATCCCTACAGTTCAAGGCCTTGGGAAGGTAATTAGGATAAAATAAGGCGTGAGAGTGTGGCTACCATAATGCTATCAGTGGCTGGAGTTAAAGGAGAGACCAGGCTTCACACTTACCCTGATTTGTCACTGGATGCCCTTCACCCTGTGGTGATGCAGGGTGAGGCCCTCACCAGATGCCAAGTAGACTGTGGCATCATACTTCCTGGATTCTCCAGCCTCTAGATACGTGAGCCAAATTAACTTCTTTTCTTTACAAATTACCCAGTCTCAAGTATTTTGCTATAGGAACAGAAAACAGACTAAGCTGTAACCCAAGGTCACACAGAAAGAAAAAGGGTGTAAAATTCAAGCTCATTCTTGAATCCACAAGGCCATCAGGTAGCTGTCAACATTCTGGAAGTCAGAGGCAGCCTGGCATGCATTCAAGGCCCCGAGGCAGGAAAGTGTACCAGCTGCCCTCCTGCTGCAATCACATCTGGCCAGGTTCAAGGCCACAGACTCCAGGATCAGGGCCACCCCTGCTCACCATGTAGAAAACCTGATTCAGTCACGAGTCTGAATAATTAAAAGAAAAACCTAAATGTCAGAGCATCATATTCCAATCCATTTCCCCAAAGAGATAAGCCCCAGGAGGTGGTTCTGACCAGATACAGTTACACAGAAGGGCTGTGTAACACGTAGGCACACGGCTGTGTCCTACCAGACACTCTGCAAGAGTCATGTTCATTTAAGTCCCACAATGGACATATGAGAGAGATTACAGATGAAGACACTGAGGGTCAGAAGAGGTTAAATACTTTACCTCAGGTCACACAGCTGGAAAGAAGCAGAGCTAAGATTCAAACCCAGCTTTAATTCTGCTGCTTGGGCTGGAGCTAGGTCACTACACTGCTTTAATTGGGGCAGGGCTCTGTGTGGGGTTGACAAATCTTATTCCTTTGGGGGGATGTATACACGGGTGCCAGAAAGATGGGACAGGCAAGATACTGGCCAGAAAAAGCCCCTGAACCCCTAGTGCCAGGCACAAGGTATGCTTCCGGTAGACACTGGCAGTTGACAAGCTAGGTTGGCTGCCATGCAGACTGTCAGAGAGCCAACTTGTCGTAAGACCACACATCTTGTGCTGGTTCTCTTCATTGTCCACTGGACTGAATTTAGAAATCACCATGGGGGTGTCTGTGATGGTGTTTCCAGAACTGAGGAGGGAAGACCCAGCCTGAATGTGGGTGGTACCTTCCTGTCATGGTTTGATCCAGGTGTCCCCCACAAACAAATGAATGTGTTCTGATAGATCAATCCTCAGCTGATGGCAATTCGGGAATTAGAACCTCATTAGAGCTGTGTTGTTGGGGGCGGCTTATGGGGTTATAAGCCAGCTTCCCAATGCCAGTATTTAGCACACCTTCCTGCCACTGTTTGCAGTGCTGTGGCAGAGGTGATGTCCAGCCCTCTGCTCGTGCCATCATTTTCCCTGCCAGGATGGAGTCTCCCCTCGAGTCCATAAGCCAAATAAACCCATTCCTCCACAAGCCGCTTTTGTTTGGGTTCTTTCTGCACAGCAACTGAGAAGCTGACCTCAACACTTCCCATGGGCTGGAATTCTGGGAGGAATAAAAGGAGAAGGTGCACTGGGCATCGGTATTCATCCCCCTCTGCTTCCTAACTACAGGCACGCTCCTACCTCTGGGCCTGTCCCGCCATGATGGACAGTGTTCCCCCAGTCTGTCCCCCCCCTTGCAGAAGTGGCTTCTTGTTGGGTATTTGGTCACTCACAGCAAGAAGACAAGTAGCGAATGCACTCCTGAACCCAGCTGCTTCACCTGTACTTACATTCCCGCTAGAGATACAGGCTGAGAAAGGTCTTTGGCAGTAACAACTTGAGCAAGGGTGTGGCCATCTAAGAGCAGAAACTGAGCCAGGGATGGTAAGAGGCATTGGAGTTGTAAAGGAAGATTTTCCCAACACACTAAAACTTAACGGTACCCAGGGTGAGGACTGGATGAAGTCACAACATTGAAACACTCAGGAAGCAAAAGTCCTGGCCCAAAGTCTTGGTGTGATGATACACTCTTTCATGCCAGACCCTCCAGACCCTTGAGAATCCATCACACTGGCTGGGGAGCCACTGAAGCACAGAGTGAGGTCTAAGTCACCTCTCACCTTCTGGCCTTTGAGCAGTGGGAAAACCACGGTGCTTCTGAGAAGGAGCCATGGTTAAACATGGAAAATCCCCCTGGCCTCCTGCCTCTGTTTCCTCAGAAACAGCATCAATGGTGAGGGGTCCTTAAATATGGTCTGCATGAAGCCACAGATGCTTGCCCAGTGCTTGTCAAGGATGGGGTCCTGGGCTGGACACCCATGAGCCAGCTGGGTCAAAGGGTCAGAGACAGGCCTAGGAGAGACAGAACCTTCTATCTAAGGCATATCAGAGTTGTCACAGTCCTAATCTTCATTAAGAAAATTTTTTTTAAAAAGACTCCTGGTTTGGAGAGATGGCTCAGTGATTAAAGGCACCTGTCTGCAAAGTCTGATAACCTGGGTTCGATTCCCCAGCACCCATGTCCGTGAAGCCAGATGCACAAAGTGGCACATGCTTCAGGAGTTTGTTTGCAGTGGCCGGAGGCCCTGGTGTGCCCATTCTCACTATCACTGTCTGCTTTTTCTCTCTGTCTTAAATAAACAATTAAAAAAGAAACTCGATGTGAGAAGTGATCAAACAGAGGTGAGGTGACAATGGGACCCGGATGGTGGTAGTGTGGCTAAGTCTTCCAAGAAGGGGAAAACACCCCATCCAAAGAGAACATGTAGACCTTTCAGGATCCCTAGGCAGAGGGAAAGATCACAGATAAACTGTCCTGAGAAGGACAAAGCAAGTCTTAACTCCGAGCTGTCACCTTCCCCACAACCCCTCAAATTGTCTGTCCCTGAGTGAGGGTGCTTTGGGTGACTCCCAAGGGAATGGCTTCTGGCCCAAATTGACTTGGAGTAGAAAAAGAACACAGATGCACAGGCCAAAGCCAGACAGAGGAAACTGTAGAGTGTTCCAGAAGATGCCCAAACCTTGAGGCCATGAAAGGAGAGAAGGGGATGGGGTGGTCCAGGAGTATGCCAGCAGCCACTGGACCCTGGTCTGTGCCAGGATCCAGGGAAACCTCACGTGCAGGTTTCTGGCCAGAAACAGAGAACTAAACTGTAAGCTAAATGATAAGCCAAGCTTTCTCCTTGTAACCACTCCCAAACACCCTTTTCAAGTGCAAGAACACTGACCCAATGTTCAGCTTTCCTGTAGGTAGAAAGATCTTTAATTAAAAAGTAAATTGCAGATTGAGTGCACCTGGTAATGTGTGCAATGGCCTTGAGCCAATTAAGAAGAGGTGCCTTTTATCCTTTCCCTCGCTAGGATGGATTTATTGCTCGGCTTCTAAAGGGAGAAGAAAGAGAAACAGCAAAAAGCAACAAGGCATCAGGGGAGAGAGCCCTCCTCCTGGAGTCGCCAGGTGAGCGGGTGTCAGGGCACGCATGGGCTTCCTGTGCACATGACAAATGGGCACCCCAGGGTCCTCACCAGCTGCTGTCTTCCTGCAGGACCCCTGCTGCCCCAGCTGGGCTAAGGTGAAGAGCAGAAAGGGAAGCTTGATCCCAACCAAGCTTTCCCTAGAAACCACCTTCTGATGCTTCATACCTGCTTAGAAAATGAGGGGCTCTACCAGCGCCAAAGCACGAGGGGCCTGGACCATCCAGCTTCATGGACAGTCAAAGTGATGGAGAGGTCCCTCATGGTCCCCAACCTCAGGAAGAAAAGGAGGGAGAGAGGGAGGAAGGAGGGATAGAGGGAAGGAAGGAGAGAAGGAGGGAAGGGAAGGAAGGAAAGAGGGAGGGAAGGAAGGGAAGGAAGGAGGGAGGGAGGGAGGGAAGGAGGGAGGGAGGGAGGGAAATAGACAAGGCAGAGCTGTTTTCAGCCAGGAGAGCAGCTGAGTTTCCTAGCCAGTAGCATCCCAGCAGACACGTGGAGCTGGCCAGGAACTGTCTGTGGGCAGATCTGATCCCAGTGAGGAAAGCAGGAATCTGGGCATTTGTTTGGCTAAGTGGTAGTGATGGCAAAGACTCAGTCCTGCTGCCCTGGCATGGAGCCAGCCTCAGGAGCCTGCTGCCACTCTGGTCTGCTCACAAAGGACTCCCCTGAATGCTGAGTCAACCATCTGTATGACTCCATTGTTTGGTTACTATAACAGAATGCCTGAGGCTGGGCTCTATACAGAAAAGAAGTTTATTTAGCTCATAGTTTTGGAGGCTGGAAGTCTAAACAAGGTAACACCAGCTTGGCTAAGGGCCCTTTTGGCTATATCATCTCATGTCACATGACATTGTGGCAGAGTACATGTAAGAGGGGGAGATAAAAGGTCAGACACAACCTGACCCGGGGCCAGCCAGGACCTCCCATTGGTCTCCCACCACCAGTCTGACAACCAAGCCTACAACACAGAAACTCTTGGAGGAACCAGTGAAACCGTCATCAAACCATAGCAGCATCCTTCCCAGTTTGCCCAGGCTCACAGGTGACAGGCCACTCAGCCGGGCCTCACTTCCAAGAGTGCTTTCCAAACTTGGTTGATCCATATCACTTCTGTCCAAATAAACACCTATGTGAACCCCAATAAATAATGCAGATATAGCACACAGCTTCCTTCATAACATGAGGATGGAATGCGGGTCTGTGTCTATGCTTGACCATCACACCCCTATCCCCAGGGTTAGTCAGGGTACAGGGTACCCCACAGACACAGGGTATAATCAGAAGCCACAGAGATTGGACCTCTGGAACTGACACCCAGGGCTCGAAGTGAGGAAGGACAGCAAGAGCACAGGCCTGACTAAGATTAATTGGCAATTTGTCCCTTTCTAAATAAACTATTACACTCATTCCTATGTTCTCTGAGTCCATGCCAAAAAATGATTTTATCAATCAATGCACTGAGCTCCGAGATACACCAGAGCTAATTTCTGCATTTTAACCCAGTTTCAGTGAGGAGAGAGTCCTGGGAGCAGTGGGGGGGTGGGTGAAAAGCATGACGTCAGTAGCCTGGGTCTGTAAGCTAGGCTGTGACACAGTGGCCTCAGCTGAAGACCTGAGACCTCAGCAAGGTGCTCCAAGTCCTCAGAGTGGTTGGTGGGCTTCCTATGGTCATGACAACAAGGCCAACTAGAAGGTGTTGGGTGACAGAAAGTTCCGAATCCTGCAACATCCAACAGAAACAAGAAGATTAAGTGGGATTAAGGGACAGATAAGAAACTTCAGGTATCTCTGAAACAGAGACTTCATTTAAAAATATATTTTTATTTAATTGCAAGTAGAGAAGGGGGGAGAAAGAAAGAATGGGCATGCCAGGGCCTCTTGCCACTGAAAATGAACTCCAGATGCATGCACCACTATGTGCATCTGGCTTTAATGGGTAATAGGGAACTGAACCCAAGTAGTTAGGCTTTGCAAGCAAGTCCCTTTAACCACTGAGCCATCTCTCCAGCCCCCTGCAGGCCTCTATTTAACAATCAGATTAGCTTTGGCGGTATTGCTAACTCACCATATGGCTCCAGGCAGGTCATATTTGGGTATTTGGGTCTAGGTTTTCCAGCCTGTTCTCCGATACAAAACCTTTGTGAAAGAAAGCACCCAGCTGACCCAGGTCAAAGCTCTCCTGCTCCCGATGCCCATAGCAGAGCAAAGTACCATCCTATTCCTCCCCCACCTACCTTACCCCAGGCCCAGATTTGGGTCCTCTGCACCAAAGGCTTCCACAGCACTGTCCCCAAGATACAACCTCAGAACATCCTGGGCTTTTCACAGCTCTCGGCATCATTCTGTCACTGAATTCACTTGTTATCAAGTTTAATATCCAGGTAGCTGAGCCACTAAAGGAGACCTTCACACAGGAATAACCTGCAAAGTAGTTGGAAACTGGAAGAGACGGGCACCCAGATGACACCCAGGGCTCTAAGTGAGGAAGGACAGCAAGAGACACAGGCCTGACTAAGATTAATTGGCAATATGTCCCTTTCTAAATTAACTATTACACTCATTCCTACATGTCCTGCCTGGGTGATCCCAGGCAGAACACCCAGCCAATAGGGACTGGTCCAGATGGGCCAATATGCCTCCCCAGTAGTTCCAGTGCGGGTCACTCTATCCTTTCTGAAGGCTTCCTCATCCTGGACTCAGCAGGTTTGAGGGTGCTGGGGAACCACTCTTTATCCACTGCGTCAGGACCAGAGTTGTTACCACTTTACAGGTAATTGCCTTGTGCCTTCTGAGTGGCCTTTATCCAAGCACACCAAGGGTTATGTCATCCTCTCTAGTGTCACCAGGAGCCTGCTCTGCAGCTCCCTGCAGCCCTTGGAGAGGAGGCAAAGCGTGTGTTGATGAGGACAATTTATGTGCTGCGTGTCTTTTGTCCCTTGCCGGTGTCCCAAGAGACCAGTTTGCTGTGTCACAGCTGGGGTAGCCAGAGAACACTCATCTTTCTAAGTTACTCAAAGGCACAGGACCAGAGCGCCTTGAGAACGAACATAGGGCAGGGCTGGAGTGCCAGCCCAGGGCAGTTTAAGCACAGGGCAGGGGTGAAGGAGGGAGGCAGGTTAAGAGGCCAGAGGAAACTCTTGAACCGGAACACAGAACAGCACCGGCTCTGATTGAAGTGACAGTCATTTCATCTGTGTCACAAACAACCCGGGTGCTGGCCGAGAGGAAGCCTGCCTTCCGGGGAAGTCCTGATGCCAGGATATTCTGCTTTCCTCACCCACCTGTACTAGCTGCCCAGTTATTTTGGACCTGAATACTTGTCCAAGCAGGGAAGGGGGGAGATGGGCAGTGAAACCCCAGCCCACCGCCCTTCCCTCCCCTGCACACACTCTGCCCCGGGCACACCGAGTGCAGTGGTACAGCAGGGGCTGCCTGCTGATTGTCATTTGGGCGTGTGATCCCTCCTGGCTAGGCTTACAGAGAAAGACCAGGTCTCCATCAAGGGTTGGCCGAAAAATAACGCATGTGGCTCTTTTAGGTTTGGTGAGAAAGAAGCATCCAGATTGCAGTGAGGCTGGGTGCCTACTCCTCAAAGGCCGCTGCTCCACCTGCTGCGACCCTCTCCTCTTTAGGACTGACTTGATTGTCACATAGGTAAGCAGCCTCCACTCAAAAGGACTTTGTGGAAAAGACTTCTAAATGTCAGGTAGCCACACGGGTGAGAGGCAAAAACAAACAAGACCAAGTCTCTGCCCTCATGACATTTCTAGTCTCCTGGAGGAGGAAGACAGCAAAGAGGGGTCCCAGGTGGTGCTGTGTGTTCAAAGGAAAACAGAATGGGTGCTGGGAAAGAGTTGAATGGGAGGGCAGAGAGAGTCTCTCAGTGAGAGACTTGCTGAATGAACTGTGCAAAGAACTGGGCATTCCGGCAGAGGAAGCAGAGGGGCAAAGGTCCTGAGGCAGGAACAAAACCAGAGTGTTAGAGGAATAGCAAAATGATGGAGACTGTGGGGGAGCGGAGGTCAGGGAGACAAGCAGGGACCAGATGGCAGAGGGCATTTGTGGGGCTGTGTTGAGGGCTCCCCATTATTACTGCCCTTTCTGTTGCCCTGTGGCATCCAGAATATACATCAGGGGATCCACAGCCCACACCACAATGAGTTTGGGCCAGAGGAGTGTAAAGAGACACGCACACCCCCATGGCAAGTGAGGCTTGCAGAGCCTCTGGGAAGTCCAGGCCTTAGTCTCTTTCCTTCTGCCATAGGTGGAAACAAGAGATGTTCCCTCCCCCGATCCTGGAGTGACGGCATGTGAAGGAGTAAGGACTGGAAACACACTTAGGGGTTGGCTATAGCTTGGAATGTCCCGCAGAGGCATGTGTGTTAAAGACTTGACCACTAGTTTATGATGCTATGAGAAGATGGTGGAACTTTAAAGGCCTGGGGCTGAGAAGAAGGAAGTTAGGTCACTGAGGGGTATGTAGTTGAAGGGAATACTGAAACCTCAGTCCTTCTTCTCTCTTTGTCTCTGTCTCTCTCCTGCCTGCCTCTCTCTGTCTCTCTCTCTCTTTCTTTATATTGTAAGCAATTTCCTCCCACCACACATTCCCCATCATAATAATGTTCTGCCTCAGAAGCAATGGAACCAAATGACCATGAGCTGAAACCTCCAAAACTGTGAGCCCAAATAAACCGTTCTCCTTGAGAAGTTGATTGTGCTGTGTTAGTAACCCAAAGCTAACTAACACAGGGTTGAGACGTTACTATAACAATACAACAGAAGCTAACACAGCCTTGCAGGCCTCACCAAAGATGATGGAACTTAGTCTCCTTATAATAAATAACCATTACAGGGCTTTGAGAAGAACTGCCTGAGTGGATAGCATTTTTAAAATTTTGCTATAACTGCCAAATAGGGGGTAGAACCCTATTAGGCATCTGGACATCCTTCCCCTGACTCCCCATCTCAGCCCCACCACCCATCTACCATCAGCCTGTGGAGGGGAAGGGCTAAGGCACTCTGGGTCATCCTGGTTATTTTATTTCCCCAGCAGACAGCCACCACCCACATGCCCGGAAAGGATGTCCATGTGCTCTTCTGAGGAAGCCACTCAGGCTGGAAAAATGCCATGCTTTCCAGTCTTTTCTGAGAAGCTGTCTCCAATTTGTCACCAGGAGGAGGAAGCTTTTGTCCAGAGCAGCACACAGTCAATCTTAATCTCCTGTCAGGGAACAGGACGCTAATTCCACCTTGGTTCCCCCATGTCTTGTCTCAGGGAACCAGGTCCTTCCAGATGCCTGACAGATGATAGCCTTCTGATGCCTATCTGTCTTCCCAAGTGTCTCACCCAGGTCTTGTTAAAGTTGGTGTCAAATTAGCGTATTTGAATAAATGAATGAATAAATGTATACCATCAGAGTCCATAAATAAAGATACAATTCAGAGGTAAAAAGGTCTCTAGCCCTGTTTCTAGCTGAAAAGTTGGGTTTAATCGATAATTGAAAAAGGTTGTCTCTACTCAATTCCTCCTCACCTGGCACCAGCAAAGGACACATTTACATGTCATTCCCCAAAGGTAGAGCATCCAAAGACCAGAGGTCCCAAGGTCTTCAAATACAGACCTTCTGAAATGCAAGTGCATGCAACCAAGTTATTTCCCCAAAACCTATGAAAGTAACCAGGGGGAAATACTGAAATCTTCAACCGGATTAGAAAAGCAAGAACCAACTAGAACCTTTTACAGAACCTTCAGCCAGTGGAGGTCAAACTCACACAGTTTGCCAGGCAAACAAAGTTACCCCAAGACATAACACATGATTCCCACCCCCATAGGTGGCCCATTGAGTGAAGCTTGACCTCGGCCAAGTGCCCAGCTCGCATCATGTCACACCTGATGAAACAGCAGTGAGCCAAGTTCTTGAGAAAGCCTCAGAATTCAGAAAAGAATGGCACAATGAACTGGTCTGGCTAGAGAGAGTTTCATGCTTTAAAGAGTGAAGCCGGGCAGAAAAGAGAGAAGATAACACAGAGAGGTGAACAGGCGAAGTAGGAGACTTGGCCCCTGAGATTCCAGGGGACTTGTTTCCAAACGACAGGAGAAGCAGGCCAGAGA
Source organism: Zapus hudsonius (assembly GCA_004024765.1). Classification (NCBI taxonomy): domain Eukaryota; kingdom Metazoa; phylum Chordata; class Mammalia; order Rodentia; family Dipodidae; genus Zapus; species Zapus hudsonius. Next base: position 24,226 of record PVHP010007193.1, read on the forward strand.
CAAAATTGAAGTGAAGAATCTTCCAACAGTTGGGGACAGGAAGCTCAAGGACGGACACTGAGTTGTGCCAGGAAAAGACTGGAAGTTGTTATGTCCAGGAAGAGGAGGGAGGCCATACACAGCAAGGGGCCAGCTGGTATTGTAGAGTCTTAGAAAAGAAGGTGAGCAAACAGGAACCCTGAGGCCATCAGGCTCCCAGCAGATGGAGAGCTCATGGGAGATGCCACAGGCACACGGAGATGTGGGCAGAGCTCCGAGGAGCGTGTCTGAACACGCAGGGATGGAAAGGTGAGCCTTAGGTTAAACACCCACAAACAGCTTATTTGCCCTTTGAGATTCCTGGGCCGGGCAGAGTAAAGCAAGCCGTGCCAATGGATTATTCCTGTAAGCACTGCCCGTGAACACACACACACACAGAGGACACTTTTGCTGCACTTGAACAACTGTTTGATTTTCGACCTGGACTGGCCACATTTTCACAGAACGTTATTGCCACTTGGCAGGACAACTGGCAGATCACAATTCTGCACACTTGTGAATTGGGAAGGTTTTTCTTAAGGGTGGGTCCCTTAAAAGACCAGAACAAATAGTGGGATGTTGTTTGCATGTGTGGGTGCAGTGTGTCTCTGTGTGTAGATGTGTGTGCACATGTATGCAAAGACTGCAAAGGCAGGTGTGTTCCTCATCACTCTTTTTTATGAGACAGGGTCTCTCACTGAACCCAGAGCTCACTGATTCAGCAACCCTGGAGATCCTTCTATCTCCACCTCCTCAGCGCTGGGATGACAGCCCTGTGTCATGCCCAGCTGGTATGTGGGTGTTGGGGATCTAAACTCAGATCCTCATGTTTACAATGCAAGCACCTGACATACTGAACCTTATCTGATAGCATGTCCCACAAGGACAAAATTCAAACACATAAAGAACTTTGGAAAACTTGCATCCACAGCTGGGCGTGGTGGCGCACGTCTTTAATCCCAGCACTTGGGAGGCTGAGGTAGGAGGATCGCCAGCCGTGAGTTCAAGGCCACCCCGAGACTACATAGTGAATTCCAGGTCAGCCTGGGCTAGAGCGAGACCCTACCTCGAAAAATCGAAGAAAAAAAAAACCCCAAAATAATAAATAAATAAAACTTGCATCCACTCCATGAGAGCTTGACATCGCTCCTGTATTTAAACTTTCTGGTGATGCCAAAGGTAACAGGAGTGCAAGTAGCCAATGATAATTCATAATACAATACATCCACATCAGAATAGCTCTGGGAACAGCTTTTTCCAAATGAACAAAACACAGTGTTTCAGAATCACGCTTGAGTGAAGGACACAAGCTTCCGGGACACAAGAGAGATCAGTGGACATTAATGACATGAAGTCCACATCCCCCGTTATGCTAAACAGATTCTATTCCCCAGCTACCAACCTCTAAGAGCAAACCATTTGCCAGTTTAGGTGTAGTTTCTAAGAATATCAATGATTATATGAATATTTCATATTTCTTTTATTTTTATTTATGTGTGTGCATGTGTGTGTGTGCATGCACACATACATACAAGCATCAGGGTTTTGCCACTGCAAATGAATGTCAGATTTTGGTGTATCCAGCTTGATGTGGGTGCTGGGGAATTGAACCCAGGCCATCAGGCTTTACAAGCAAGTGCCTTTAACCACTGGACCATCTCCCCAGGCCCAATACTTCATCCTTTCAAAATTTATGTGTCTCTGAGAAGAATCATGTGAGTGACATGCTTCAACCAAAACTGTCCATCCAGTACTACACAGCCTCCGAATGCAGGTGCAGGTATGACGTTCTAGCTTCCCTACGTCAAACCAGGCCTCAGAGAGACTGTTGTACAATGACAGTCTTCTCAATGAAATACTTTTGTTTTGAAAACCACTGTAGAATGGACATCTAAGCCCATTCCCTGTAACCCATATGTTAGAACTAAAATATAAATATTTGTGGTTTAGACATCACTCCAACTCTGATTTTGTTATAGCAGCTCAAAGAAAGACCAGGAGAGTCTGCCATTCTTTTTTTTTATATTATTTTTAAAAAGTCATTTGTGTTAATTTATGTAATTGGGCTTGTTATTGTCATTATTTTAAAAAACAATTATTTTTATTTTTTAAAATTTTCTCTTATGATAAATATGAATAGATATAGCCTACATTTATGAAAAAAATCTTCCTTGAGATCTTTGATCATTTCTTTTTGTTTGTTTGTTTGTTTGTTTGAGGTAGGGTCCAGGCTGACCTGGAACTCACTCTGCAGTCTCATGCTGGCCTTGAACTCACAGCAATCCTCCTACCTCTGCCTCCCGAATGCTGAGATTAAAGGCCTGTGCCACCACTCCCAGCTTCTTTGATCATTTCTAAGAGCTTAAAAGGAACCTTGGATGAAAAGCCTAGAGAACTGACGTAAACTATGATTGATCGGTCAGAAATCCACCCACTCAGAATTCAGCATGCATAAGCTTCCCAGTACCACTGGGGAGATCTTCCTGGTTGACAAACAGAAGCCACAAGAAAGCTTTTTGCTTGGACCATAAATAAGAGCAATGTTCATAAACTTATGTTTGTTTGTTTGTTTGTTTGTTTGTTTGTTTGTTTGTTTGTTTTAGGGTTGTTACTCGGTTGATGTGCACTGCCCCAACACCATCAGTTTTTATTTTTTTAAATCCTGAAATAACTTCTTACCACATAGTAAGACTCCTCTACCCCCAACACTGGAGAGTTCCCTCTCACTGTCATGGCCCCTCCTTCCCAAGAAGCAGCCTCTCTGAAGTTGCCAGGCACAGCAGGGGCTCCCAGCACCCAGCTCCAGCACCCTGCCACCCCTTGTGATTAAGGACTGCCAAATGCCATAACAGTTGTTCAATTTCAAAAACAAGGATTTATTTGAGACAAAGAGAGACAGAGAGAAGAGACAGGCAGAGAAAGAGTGAGTTTGGATGTGCTCCGGCTTCTTGCCACTGTGAACAAATTCCAGATGCAGGGAAGTACCGCTGTGCACATCTGGCTTTTTATGGGATTACTGGGGAATTGAACCTGGGGTGTCAGGGTTTGCAAGCAAGTGCTTTAACCGCTGAACCATCTCTCCAGCCCCAGTTGTTAAAATTTTGATGTGGGCTTGCTCTCCATGGATAAGAGCACTTGGAGCAGCTTGAAGGGAGTGGTCTCCCATAGCTGTGAGCACCAGCCAAAAACACCATGCATTTGTCCATTTTCAGGGGCTAATACAATAGGGCGGGCTGGGTAGTTTTTAAAGAAAAAAATGTATTTAGTTCACAGTTTGAATGTGCAAGATCTAATAGGCCAATCAAGTTGGCCTCCTTGCTGGCAGAGTACAAAAACAGCACAGGATGACATATGGTGAGAGGGGGGGACACGTGTACAGAATGCCACCAAGGGAGCGCTACTCTGGGGACTTTAATCTTAGTCACCTCCTAAGGGCGACCTTTAAACACCATCATCTGATTAAGCTTCTGCTCTGCTGATGCCTCACAATGGGGATTAAACTCTGTGTGAGTTGCTTTTCTCACAGCCATGATCAAATGCCTGACAAGAAGCGACCTAGAAGAGTTGATTTTGGCTCGAAGTTTGAGAAGACATATCTGATGGAGCTCCACTCTGGGTCTCCAATGAGAAACTCCAGGATTTATTAAAAGTGACTTGTGATTTGTACTTGATCACTCTACCTTTCGATGAGAACAGATGCTATTCACTCCTACCTCCCAGACATCTGGACCTGGGAAATTTTCCAATGCCCACTCAATCACCATCGAACCAGCAGTGCCCACTCGAGGCCCACCTCCAGCCTGCTTCCTGCTCAGGCCTGAGGAAGGAGGACCAGTGAGTCGCACCGGCAGACACAGTGCGAAAGGACTAGAACGGAAGAAAATAGAATCCATGGGATCCCTATGCTTGGGATCACCTTCCATTTGACAGGAGAAAATGAATTGACGTCTCTGAAGTCCTAAACAGAGAGGCCACGTGTTTGAACCTTGCTGTTTCGATATGTACACTCCACAGGAAAGGAGTTTAGAAAGAAATGAGGCCAAAGTCACTCAGCAACTGGAGTTTCCTAGGATGGACAAGTGAGGAAGAAATGGGTGGGTTCAACATGTCAAGGAACATAGCACATTCTGACGTTTCTCTGAGTAAACAAGATCTGCAGAGAGAGAGAGAGAGAGAGAGAGAGAGAGAGAGAGAGAGAGAGAGAGAGAGAGACAGAATGAGAATATCCTAACCAAACATGGCAAATCCTCACAGTCCAAGTGCATCTTCGCATTTCACCACATTCTAAAAACTGACTTCCAGATCTGTCCCTAAAACACCACACTGCCTCCCCCCATCACTGCTCAAGAAGCGTGAGAAACTGTTAGCTTCACACGCAGAAGAGCTTCAACTGAGAGAGGCATTTAGCAGTTTTTGTGGGGTTTTGAAAGCCTCTAAACAGCTGATCTGCCCAACAAGACTCACAGCTCTGCTGAGTGCTGACGGCAGCCCTGCCTGCCTGAGGACAGTGACACAGTTTGTCAGTGGTCCATCACTCCCAGCAGAGCCCCTGAGCACCTCAGAAGCCAGGAGCCTGACAGGCCGAGCCCTGAGTCAGCTGCACACAAAAATATCCAGCAAGCAAACTCTTCATTGTGTCTCCAAGGAAAGTGTCCACCTTGGGTACCACTGTCCCTTTAAAACAACATTATGGAACTGGCCCCTTCTGGGTGAGTCTGGGTTTTCAAAGGAAGCTAAAAATACAAGAAATGCAGATGTCCGGGGTGGGCTCCACTCCCGTGTGCTTTAAAGATGCTAAAATGCACATTACCAGATTTGAGACTCTGAGAAGGTGACTATACTTCTGGAAGCCAGTACCCAGGTGGTTCAATACTACAAGGCTTTGAGAATTCCCAGCTGGATGTAGCTCACTTGCTGGGTGGGTGAGACCATATGGAGTCAGGGTCTTTCCCACCGCCATGCTCAGTAACCCTGGTTACATTATTACATGTTCTAAGGCTCGTTTCATATCAGAAAGGGGTGCTGATAATAGCCCATCTCAGATTGGTGCTGGGAAGACAGAAAAGTTGTGTATAGCATTTACCGTGGTGCCCGGCTTATAATAAATACTCTATAAATGTTATCTATTAATGTCCATTTGGCACAGATCAGAACAAACTTTTCAACAAGTTAAAAAGATTCGTATTTTTCCAAGTGAGTCCCTAGAAACACCGTCAATCTGTCTCCAGCAGACGTTTTTCTATTTAATGACTCTAAAGAGACAGAAAAGCTTTAATCAATGCCCGGAAGTGAAATACTAAGAAATTATATGCACAGTTACGAAAAAAAAATCAAAGATGTGTCCCACACATTGTCAAGCAGACAAAAACATATTGACATGCCGTTCTTGCAAGGAAATGGACGGAGTTTTCTAGATAATGCCAGAACCATCCATCCTTCCTGCTGCAGACCTGGGCTTCCTGAGGCCAAAAGATTTCTCCAGCCAAGCAAAGGGCACACTCTCTGAAGTTCCACCATGGTTTCCTGGAGTGTCCACATGCCCTCACTGTATTTACACATACCACATGCCCTAAGCCCAGCCCAAGTTCAGAGCTGCTATGTAGTCAGATCAAGTGTGGAGACCACAGTTCCTTCTTAGGAAACCACAGAGACCACAAGAAATAGCCAGGACATCCTTCATGTAAAAATCCTAACCCTCATCCACGTGTGGCAGTGTATATGTAAGCCCAGCAGCACTCAGGAGGCAGAGGCAGAAGGATTGCAAGTTTGAGGCCAGCCTGGGCTACACAGTGAGACCCTGTATCAAAAAAAAAAAGCAAGAATGGGCTGAGGAGATGGCTCAGCTATTAAAGGCACTTGTTTGCAAAGCCTGATGGCCTGGGTTGGATTCTCCAGTACCCACATAAAGCCAGATGCACAAAGTGGTACCTGTGTCTGGAGTTCATTTGCAGTGGCTGGAGGCCCTGATGCCCTGATGTGCCCATTCTCATTCTTTCTCTATCCCTCTCTCCTCATAAACAAATGAATAAACTATTTTTAAAAGCAAGTGCTGGAGATATAGCTCAGTAGTACAGGGCTTGCCTAGCATACACAGGCCCTGATTTACACACGCATACATACACACACACACACACACACACACACACACACACACACACACACAAAATTGCTACCACTCCCCAAGGCACATTTGGAAGTCACACCCTTTCAAATGCCAAAGTTTAGGCTGAGGTTGACTTTTTTCCCTTTAATTCAGTGGTTATTAAGGAATTTATTTGGTATATTATCTGATTTCCAAATATTTTTATTTCTTTTTATTAATTTTAATATCATTCCATGTGAACAGAGAATATACTTTGTATGAATTTAACGCTTGGAAAATATTTGAAGTTTTATGACCTGGCATACAGTTTTTTCTGGAAAATATCCTATGTGTGAGAAAAATGTGTACTCTGCTGCTATTAAATGGAGCGAGCTATAGCTGTTAGGTCTAGCTGGTATGTAGTCCTATTCATATCTGTAAATTTTTTAAATAGTTTATTTATTCATTTTCAGGCAGAGAGATACAGAGAGAGAGAGAGAGAGAGAGAGAGAGAGCGCACCAGGGCTACCACCTTGTGGGTCTGGCTAATGTGGGTCCTGGGGAATTGAACCCAGGGCCTTGGGCACTGGAGGCAAGTGCCTTAACTGCTGAGCCATCTCTCCAGCCCTGCAATTTCTTTTGATACAACTACCTACCTAATTGTTTTATTCATGATTTAAAGACCATATTGAGATTTGACACTATTATTGTTAAATTATCTTTCTCCCTTTAATTTTTTCAGTTTCTGCTTAAAGTATTTTTGAGATCTGTTTTGTGTGTGTGTGTGTGTGTGTGTGTGTGTGTGTGTGTGTGTGTGTGTGCTTATTACATCTGTATGTTTCTGACTGGCTGAAACTTTTATCACTACAAAATGTTCCTCTTTTTCTCCAATCGCATTGCTTTACTTTTGTTTGATACTTCATTTAATTTGGCCAATATTAATATAGCCACCACAGCTTTATCAATGGCTTCTGCTTGCTTGATGCGGGTTCTTTGTGCTCTTTGCTTATCTAACTCTTTGTTTTAAAATAAATGTGTTTCTTTTATGCTGCATCTTGTGTTTTCTTCCAATCTGATGATCTCCATATTTTGACTGGATAGCTTAATCCATTCGCATTTAATGTCACAGAAATAGATGGATTTACGTCTACGCTTTTTATTGTATGTTTTGTGGGGGGGATTTTGTTTGTTTTTGTTTTCGAGGAAGGGTCTCACTGTAGCTCATGCTGGCCTTGAACTCACAGTGGTTCTCCTATCTCAGCCTCCCAAGTGCTGGGATTAAAGGCGTGTGCCAACTACACTCGGCTGTTTTGTGTATTTTTGCTCCTCTAGTTTTCTTGTATTACCTTCTTATGCACTAAGTGAATATTTTCATGTATATTTTAGTATCTTGAACGATTTTAACTATTATTTCTTTCCCCAGCTTTATAATTGACAAGTTTTAAAGCTTATAATTGGCAAATAAAAATTGTACATATTTATGGGATACAATATAATATTTGATATATGTATACATTGTAAAGTGATTAAATCAAGTTAATTAAAACACCCATCATTTCCCACATGCATCTTATTTAACTACATGCATATTATTTAACTACATTTCTTGAATTTTTTAGTGATTGGTCTAAGGGTTACAATGCACATTTGAACTCAACCTCATCCATTTCCTTAATTATAGCGAAATATAGGAAGTTTACTGCTGCAGGCCACTATTCTCTCCTCCCCATTTTTGTGCTATTATTATGTATACATTTATATATAAATATATATTACAGTTCTATGGTTTAGGCAAGATGTATTAATCATTCACATATTATTTATGGAGTACCATCTTTAATCAGTTAAAAGAAATAGAAGAATATATAATCACATAACATCATCTCTCATAATTGTCTATATAATTACCTTTATTAATACTCTATATGAATTCAAACAGCTGCTCTTTGTCACATTTAATTTAAATATCATATTTGTTGTAACGTGGGTTTGATAGTAACACAAAGTCTCTGAGTTATCATTTATCTGGTAATGTCTTTTTTGTTTCACTCTCATGTTTAAAGGATAGTTGTTGCTATACAGAAGTTTCTTTGAAAAATTAATTAGCACATATTCATTGTACAAGTGCCGGGTTTCATTATGACATTTCCCTCCCTCCTTCCCTTTCCTTCCTTTCTTCCTTCCTCCCTCTTTCCTCCTTCTCTCCCTTGCTCCCTTCTTTCATTCTTTTTTTAAATTAACTTTATACTTTATTAGAAGTGTTCATGATGAATTAAAGTAGCAGATATAAGTAAACATGAAATGTTGTTTTCCCTTAACTCTGTGCCCATTAATCTTGACTGTGCATCACTATTGAATTAGCTTTAATCAGATGGGGGATGGGTAGAAGCTCCGTGTGATGGTTCTATGAAGCTGAGAGCCATGGCTCCAGCCAATGGGGCACTTATGAACTTCATGACACAGACACAATTGGAATCCTCTCCCAGAGAGTTGGAGGCCATGGTCTGCAGGATGGCCTGCTGTGTGAAGACTTCTAGAATCTTCACAGTTGATCTCTGTGCAGCCAGGACAAAGAGATGACCTCAGAGAGTTTACGCGTCATCTGTTCAGGGCTGTGTAGCGATCCGGGAAGAAGAGGCAATCTCTAAATCTGGGTTTCTTGAGAAATAAGGGGATTGTTTATAAGTGTAAGAATACCTTCTTTTATTCTTTCTCTGGAGACAACGTGTTCCAAGTAGTCCAAGCTGGCCTCCAACTTGCCCCTGTTTCCCAAGTGTTAGGATTATGCCCAGGATGTACAGTGCTGGGGGTGGAACCCAGGACTTTGCTCGTGCTAGGCAAGCACTACCAACTGAGCCACGTCTCAGTCCCTCATTGTGACATTTTCATTCAAATATATCACGTACTTTGACCATGTTTGTCCCCCATTACTCTTTCCTGTGTCCCACGTCTCTCCTGCTAGTCTTCCTTCCCTTCCCCATTTCCCTTCTAATTTAATGTTATATATGTGATTATACATACATACAAACTAGTTGGGTTCCACATATGTAAGAAAACATGCAACTTTTGTCTTCAAATGTTTATTTCACGTATGATGATCTTCACTTACCTTCAAATGATGCTATTTCATTCTGCCTATTTTTGTGGTTCTAGGTAAGCACTTGACCACGGAGCTCATCCCCAGTACAGTCAATCCTTTCTTTATCCATTAGTCTTAATCCATTAATGTACCTCTAGGCCAATTCTGCCACTGAATAATGCCATGATAAATATGATTCCTAGTAAAAATCTAATTCTTGAAATCATGCTCTCTGGGATGGGCAGTATCTCTGTAGTTTGTTGACCTATATCCCAAGTGGTACAGATAGACGTGGTAATTCTATTTTTAGTTTTCTGAAGAACATCCACAGTGATTTCCATAGTGGTTGAACTAATTTATATTCCCACCAGCAGTGGATAAGGGTTCCTTTATGCTCTGTATTCTTGACAGCATTTGTTATTGTTTTCTTAATAACCATTTCTTGATAGCCATTTTGAATGGAGTAAAACAGGATCTCGATATAGCTTTAATTTACATTTCCCTGATGGCTAAGGATGTGGAACATTTTCCATATATTTCTTGGCATTTTGTAGATCACCTTTAGAGAACTGTCTATTTATTTCACTTGATGGGATTATTTGATTTCTGTGACATTTAATTTTTGTGTCCCTTTTATATGATCTACATATTAATACCCTATCAGATATTTAGCTGACAAATATTTTCTTCGATCCTGTAGACTGTCTCTTCACTGAAGTTTTAATTGTCTTGCTATACATAAGCTTTGTAATTTCATGTAATCCCATTTGTTAACCCCTGAGTGATCAAAATCTCTTTTCAGAAAGTCTTTGCTTGTTCCTATATCTTGAAGTATTTTCAAACTTTCAGGTCTTTCAATCCATTTTGAATTCACTTTTGTATTGGATGAGAGATAGGTGTCTAGCTTCATTCTTCCTCTTGTGGATATCTAGTTTTCCTAGCACCATTTACTGAGAAGGCTATCTAACCTCTCTCCAATGTATGTTTTTGGCACCTTTGTCAAAAATTCAGGTGCCTTACCCTTCAGTAACAACACACTTGGGCCAGGAGGACCGGGCTGAGTACTAGGCTATCCAGGGTCCCCTTCCACAAGGACTGATGAAGACGGCCCTCGGAGAAGGATATCCAGCTGATTGGGGATGGGGAGGGAGGGCGTTGGGGAATTGGGGATAACAACTCATTGTTTGCCCACTGAATAATGTAACTCATTATGGACAATAAATATATATTTAAGACTTAAAAAAAAATTCAGGTGCCTTTAGCTGCACCAGTTTATTTCAGATTAACAGGGGTTTTTTTTTGTTGTTGTTGTTATGTTTGTTTGTTTTCTCCCAACACCTTGAAGATGTCAACCCAGAGTTGAAGATGTTGTCCCACAGTCTCTGGTCGCCATTGTTTCATATGAGAAGTCAGGTGTCAACCATCTATGCTTCTCTGTCACCATTTTCAAGATGAGCTCTTGGTCTTAACTTCCATCATTCTGACCACAGCGTGTCTGGATGCAGGTCTCTTTGGGCTCATCTTCCATCGAGTTTATTAAGCTTCTTGCATGTAAAGGTTAATATTTTTTCATCAAATTCCAGACGTTCTCAGTTATTATCTTAGCAAATATTTTTTTGTTCATTTTCTCTTTTCACTCTGACATGCTCATAAAACATAACATTGGTATACTTAAAAGAGCTCTCCCATTTCTTTGAAACTCTGTTCATTTTCCCCCCTCTTTAAATTTTGTAATCTCTATTGATCTATGGAGTTTACTGCTATGTCTTTTGTCAGCTCACATACATTTTTAAGTACCCTTGGTGAATTTTTAAAAATATTTTATTTATTCATTTTCAAGCAGAGAGATAGAGAGAGGGGGGGCACCAGGGCCACCACCTTGTGGGTCTGGCATATGTGGGTACTGGGGAATTTAACCAGGGTCCTTAGGCACTGGAGCCAAGTGCCTTAACCGCTAAGCCATCTCTCCAGCCCCCCCTTGGTGAATTTTTAACCTTGATTTTTTTTTATACTTTTCAAACTCAGAATTTCCACTTAATACTTTCTTTGGGTTTTCGGCCTATTGATAAGACATTGATGGAACACTTTCATTTTTTTTTTTTTAGCATGGTTTCCTTTAGCATTTCCCAGGAGATTTATAGCAACTACTTTGACACCTTTATTTTTAAGTCCAGCATCCATGTTCCTTCAAAGAAAATTTCTACTATCAATTGCTCCCGTGTGTGGGTCACATGTCTCTGTGTCTTTGATGACTCAGGGTTTATGGAAAACCAGATGATTTAGACAATATATTTTAGCCATCCTGGATGCTGGTCACTCCTGCACCTCCCCTCCTCAGCCCGACTTCCTTGCCTGCTCACTCTGTTTCGTGCTGTGAAGGATTGCTTCAGTGTTTTCCCGCTCCTGGGTCCTCTTACTGGACACTATGGGATGACAGCAGTGGTATAGAACACTTCAGCATTGCTTCTGTTAAGCCTCTGGCTGTTATGTTCCAGTGTTATACTCAGTGGTTTGCCTCAACTAACTACTAACTGATTGCTTTTCTGTTTTCTACAGTGCTTTTAGACAAAAAGTGCTATATATTTTGATCCAGTCAATGTTGGGCATTTTTTTGTACAGTGTTGCCCCCTGAGGCTTTGACCACAGCAGACATCTCTGACCCATCCTGTTGAATGTCTACTCGGAAGCAAGGTTCCATGGTTAAGGGTTAGCACTCTGGACTTTGAATGTCTAGCTGGTCCTACTGGTTTTCTTGTTGTTATAAAACTACCAGCTTTCTCTTAAAGGATTGCCAATAGCTTTTAGGCTTGAACTTCTTGATAGTCCATTTGCAATAAAGTCAGCCACTATAAGGCCAATGTCTGAGCTCTGAGTTTTTACAGCCTGCCTCAACATCAGGCAGAATCTGTGCTCTACTGCCCTGGGGGATCACCAGAACTCTTTCCAAGAGTGATTTCCCTGCTCTCTGTGGGAGGCTCTGGGTGGGTATGGTAGTCACTGGTCTTCTCGGATAGACTCTATCTTGGGACTACCACCCGACTTTTGAGCTGAGGATGGGACAACCAGGGCTCGGAATTCTCAGATTAGGTAAATTTCCTTAATGCCGGGGGCAGGAGGCAGCCCAGGCTTCTCCATGATGCTTGCATAGTACAGAACTTTAAACTCACAGGTGGGAGATATGAGAAATGCCAGTGGCCTCCCCTGCCTGAGGAGAAAATATGACCCAGGAGCAGAATGTGGAGTGAAAGGGAATCCTATATTTCTGTCCATATCTGTCCAGAATAGAACTCTATCTCCCTCAACTGTGGAGGGAGAGGTCTTGGCTCAAATACTACAGATTCTTACAGTTCTCACTAAAATTTGATTTTCTTGAATAAGTAATCCTTTATGTATACCCTTAGGACACCTTCCAGAGACTTTAAATGGTTGTTTCTTTTTAATAACCTTCATGGGTTTAAGCCCTTTCCCCAGGAAGAGAAGAGAATCCACACACACACCCCTGCACTGCCATTTCCAAAGGGCTTCTCCTTACCCTGCGACAGAGAGAGAGAGAGAGAGAGAGAGAGAGAGAGAGAGAGAGAGAGAATCATTTACAGAACAGCTGGCTCTATTTACCAGCGCTCTTTTTGCTTCACTATGACCATCTTTCCTACATTAAAAATAAGAGACATTTGGTTGGCCTGGCAAAGGCTTTGTGAAGTTTCCAGATAGGGAAGTCAATATGGGTGGTAAGCATTAGAAATACTAGAATTTATGACTCCTTGAGATGGCTTCTGGAGACAACATAGGAGAATATTTGAAATTGGGTTTTGGGGGCTAGGGAGATGGCTCTGAGGTTAGAGATGCTTGCTTGGAATCAGGTTGTCCCACATTCCCTGGGGAGTGCACATCCACGTTGCTGTTTCCCCTGACAAGCCAGAAAGGATTGCAGCTGATACAAAGTGTCCTTTGCAAAGAGACAGTTCTGAGCTGTATCTTCCCACCAACAGCCTCCTCGGTTTGTATTTGGAGCCTCTCCAAGGGGTGATCAATTAATTCTAATGAGAATTCAACACATAGAGAGCTGGGCTCCAAAGAAATGTACCCAATAGCCAAGACTAAGTGATGCCATACCTTCAAGGCTGAGTCAGCTACCTCCACGCTCCAAATCTAGGGAGTTCTCTCTCTCTCTGGAGAGACAAAGTTTCTCAGTAAAGCCTTGGTGTGCTGATGTAACCTACAGCCCTGCACCCTAACAAAGTTGGGTGAAGAAAATAAGACTGTTTATGAGATGTCATTCTCAAATGTTCCTAAAATCAGACTCTGGGGTCACCAGGGAAATCTGGTTTTAAAATGAAACAGGGCTCCTGGAAATATGCACCTGCCTAATTGCCAAGACTGTGGACAAGCGGAAGATTCATGATTTTCATGCCATCACAAAGGCTGTATTTGTAAAGGCTTCCACCGTTATTTCAAATCTTTGTGAATAGGGGCTGGGGAGGTGGCTCAGAGGTAATAGGGACTTGCTTGCAAAGCTTGACAGCCCAGGTTCAATTCCCCAGTGCCCATGTAATTGCCAGGTGAGCAAAGTGGTGAACACATCTGGAGTTTGTTTGCAGTGACAAGAGGCCCCGATATACCCATTCCATCCCTCCCTCCTTCATCCTCCTCCTCTTCCTCTTCCTTCTTCTCTTTCCTTCCTTGCAAATCAATAAGTTATTTTGAAAATAATATAAAATAAAATCTTTGTGGATAAAACACTTGCCATTCAAGACTGAGTACATGAGTTTGGATCCCAAAACCCCATGGAAAAGATAGACACTGTGGCAGGCTTCTGTAATCCCAACACACTGATGGCAAGATGAGAGAGACAGAGACAGGAGAGTTTCCAGAAGGTTTGTTGAATGCAGCAGGAAAAAGGAAGAATGTCTCAGACAAGGCAGAAGGGGAGGACCCATACCTGAAAGCATTCCTCTGACCTCCACAGTACACTATGGCATGCAAGGGCCTCCCCACACCTAACAAACAAAAGAGTTCTGTGCCAGTCTTAGCTGCAGAGTAAAACTCTCTGTCCTTTAAAAGCTCAATGGATTTTATTGGATTATTGGAGGCATCTGGCTGGCTGAGGTCAGCATGGATCCAGACTACAAAGCCCTACAGAGCATTGGGCTCAGATTAACAGCAGAGCATAGCAAGCTTGCGATCGGTAGACTGAGAAAACCATGCCACTCATCTCCTTATAAATGCTGCTGCTATCTGACGTTCAGATCCTCCAGACTCACAAGCTCAATCCTAACCACAAGTGGTGGCATCAGGAGAGGGGCCTTTTGGAGATGACTGGTCACAAGGATAGAGTTCTAGTGAATAGGACTTGTGCCCTTAGAAGAAGTACCACAGGTACCTTGTACCTTCCACCACACACAGCGAGATGACATTTATGATTAAGGACATAGGCCCAGGACAGACACTGACCCTGCCAGTGCTTGATGGGAGATTTTCCATCCCCAGAACTTGGAGGAATAAGTCCCAGTTATTGATAAGCCAACCAGTTCACAGTGTTTTGTTACAACAGCCTGCGTGGACTTGTACACACGGTTTTTCAAGACCTGTATTGGTTTATGTTAAAAATCCATTAGATGAATTCCACATGCCAGGCTGTGGAATTCATCCATCATTGTGTCTCCATCCGTGACAGGGTGCTGACCCTGCCATGCACCGTTGCTGGGTGTCAGTGTCAGGATTGGCAGAGTGAAACAGGCTTCCAGTCGTGATCCAATGCTGGGGGAGGGCGCAGACTTAGGTGCCCTGGCAGCGGCTGGCCAGTGACTGGCAGCACTAAGGTTTGAGCAATCGATCGATGCCATCCAAACCCTGTGGTCCTGCTCTCCTGCTCCAGGTCTGAGCTGGAGAGGGGCTGCTGGCTGAGTGCAGGATTGTCACACCGGCCTCCGGAATCCAGGGCACATTTCCGAGCTGTGAGGAGTTTCCTGAGCCTTTTTGTTTTTTTCTTTTTCATGTTGTTTACTCCAACTGCCAAAACCCAAAAGGCCTCATATAAGAAATTTGGGCAGCTTTTCTGCCCCAGGGAAGGATCGGCTCAGTGACAGTTGGGTATTAAGTAGCTCAGCCATGTAGGAAGGCATAATTAGTTTCCCCAGCCCCTAGCTTCATCCCATCGTCCCCCTCACCCCAAGGGCTGCGCAATCTGTTTGAAATGAAAAGAAAAATAGAACCACTGTTCGCCTCGGCTGACCCAGCGGCGACTGCTCTTGGCCATAGGCAAAGGTGAGCTAGCCATCTGTCTGCTGAGGTAAAGAAGAACGAAATAGGCATTTCTGAATGACATTTTCAATTTTTCCCTTATGTCTACTATGCCCTCTTCAACCCTGCTGCTTAAATGATTCTTTTCAAATTGGAAATATCAGGGAATAATAGGAAAAGAAAAAAAATACAGGGCTGGAGAGATGGCTCAGCGGTTAAGGCACTTTCCTCCAGTGCCTAAGGCCCCTGGGTCAATTCCCCAGGACCCATGTAAGCAAGACCCACAAGGTGGTGGCCCTGGTTCTCTCTCTCTCTTTCTTTCTTTCTCTCTCTCTCTGTGTCTCTGCTTAAAAAATGAATAAATAAAATATTTAAAAAGAAAAAAAAATACAGTCATCTGCACCTAACAGGCTGTTCTGTCCTGGTGGGTGGGGTGTGAGGAGAATGTCTATCTTCAGGTCTGGGGAGGTGGGCTGGGGTACCGTGAAACACTCGCAGTCCACACTCAGATGGACACCTCCAAGTGGGGTCCCCAGTATGCCAACACATCATCAGGGTGGGCCAGTTTTCCCACCCCCAAGCTAGGCTTGGTGCTGATTCCTCCAGGAAAGTCCCCAGGGCTGGAAGGACCTTCCCAAATGACTCTGGAACTTCACTCAGTCCTTCTGCTGGGCCTGGTAGGAGACACCTATCATCCCAGCACTCAGGAGGTGAGTACAGGAGGACTGGGACCTCAAGGTCATCCTTAGCTACACAGAGATTTCTAGGCCAGTGTGTGATCCATGAGATTCTGTCTTTATAAGTAAAATTTAATTAAATAGATAAATCATAGTAAGTCCTACCTCACACTACTACTGCCCACAGACACCCCAAGATGGCCAAATCTGAGGCCCTGAAAGGCTTTAGCGTGGATGGTCCATTAAGTTCTTGACACTTAGAAGAAAAGCCAGGGCTGGAGATGAAGCCCGTTGGTGGAGTTCATGGCCAGCACACACAAAGCCCTGAGTTCATCCTCAGAACCACGTGGATAAAACCAGGAGGGGTGGTGCACCCCTGTAATCCCAAGACTCAGCTCTCCAGAAGTAGACTGGAGGAAGGAGGCTCACAAATTCAAGGTCATCCTTGGCTACACGAGCTACATGATGTCATGTCTCAAAAACAGAATAAAATATCTTTACAGAGGAAAGCCAAAGGCTAGCTCCACCTGCCTCTTTCCTCCTAGGGAATTCCTTCATTATTTTCTGGGAATTTAGTTATTCCTCCTACTTTCTAGGGACTCTTCAGGGCCCAGGGACAGTGACACCTGCTCTGTCCCTCCTCTGGAAGCAGGAACACCCCGCTCAGCTGTGTCTCTCCCTGTCTGAGCATGCTCTGTGGATGCAGCTCTATTTTCTACCTTCTGTATCCACAAGATTGCTTTCGCTTGAAAGTGACCACAAGTGACAGCTTTATTAAAATGAAGACATGGAGGGTCCCCTGAAGGCTTCCGGCTTCTCTCAGCAGCTGATTTCTGGAGGGGTTCAGTGCGCAAAACTCATTCTTCCCACACTCACACATCTGCTACCCTGGGCTCCAGCGGCCTTTGATGAAGCAGCAAACAGCAAGCTAAACTATGGGGGTTGTGTGAGAAGGCACGGGGTTTCCAGTTCCAGGACCTGAAGGTGGGCACACCTTGTCTCAAGGAGGCCACCCCAACCATCAGGCTAACAACAGGTCTTCGGCCTCCTTCTCTCCTGTCCAGACAACTCTGAAGCCAGAGGTCTGGAATCAAATCCTGACATTACTTCTGTCTGAGATGTCTTAAGTGAGTTTATTTATTCATGGATTCATTCAACAAATACCTCTTGTACCCCTGCTATGTGCCAGGCACTATGTGAAACACTGGAAGAAGTTAAAAACAGGAGTGTCTTCACCTTCAAGGAGCCCAGAATAATAGGAAAAGCAAGCTTGTAGCTACATTTCAATACAATTTTTTTCTCATCAATGCAAAAGGTCTTGTGGTGACTCCATAGACCCCTTACCCTTGGGTGGGAGGTGTCTCTAGCCAGAGCCCAAACCTAGATGCAAAAACTGATTGGTCAGGTATAGACCAATCAGCTGTCTGTCTGACTTACCTGGGGGAACTTAAAAAAAAAAAAAAAGCTTTCCTAGGACCAAGGCCCTCTCTTCCTCACATGGCAGGCCAGCAGAAGGACCTCTGAAATTCCACAGCTTGGGCAAGACCCCAAGAAGGCTTGGGGTTCTTTCCCACATGAACCTTTCCTTCTCATGATGGGAGCCCTCTGATATCTTTCCTTCTTCTGCTTGTTTGACTGATCAGCAGAGATTTTGCTAAACCCTCTCCCACGTGTTCTCCCCACACTGGTGGCTGGAGAACTCTATAACTCCCTATGTTCCCTTAAATAATAAAGTCTCCCACTATACCTTACTATCTGGTTGTCTATGATTTTAATTCTTTAACTTTGTAGACAAGAATCCGGGAACTCCTTAAATTTTGAGGTGCATTGGAATTTTTGAGCTGGGCATTATCTAAATTCTAACCCCCCAGCTCAGTCCTTACAATCTAAGATCCCTAGACTTAGTTAAGGACCAAAGAGTAGGAAGAAGTCTAAAGGAGCCAGACATCTAGTGTGCATCTGCTTGCATCAGTCAGGACCCCGGATGTCCCTAAAAATACCCTGTGTTCAGGACTTGGCCACCAGCCTGTGGTGTTAATAGGAAATGGAGGAAACTCTAGGAGACAGGGTCTAGAGGAAGGAAATGAGGTTATGGGACATCCCCTTAAACAGGATATTTGGAGACCCTCTCTCTCTCTCTCTCTCTATCTATCTATCTATCTATCTCTCTCTCTCTCTCTCTCTCTCTCTCTCTCTCTCTGCTTGAAAAATGAAAAAAATAAAAATTTAAAAAACAGGATATTTGGGATATCAACCCCTCCCTCTTTCTCTTCACTTCCTGGGTGCCGTGATATAAGTAGCTTTGCTCCCTCCACCACACGCACCCATCACGGTGTGCCCATTGACACAGGCCCAAGGAGACAGAGCCAACCATCTATGTATGTGCTGAACCCTCTGGAATTGTGATTCAAAATAAAGCTTTTCTGTTTATTAATAATGTAATTATAAAAAATACCATCGGACTAGAACGATTGCTCAGGTGTTAAGGCACTTGCCTACAAAACCTAATGACCCAAGTTCAATTCCCCAGTACCCACGTAAAGCCAGATGCACAAAGTGGGTACATGGTATGGAGTTCGTGAGTGGCCCTAGTGCGTCTGTTCATTCTCTCTCTCTCTCTCTCTCTCTCTCTCTCTCTCTCTCTCTCTCTCTCTCTCTCTGTAAAAAAAATACTGTCTCGGGGATTTTGTCATAGAAACTGAAAGCTGACTAACACACTGATAAATGTCAGCTTTCTCTCATCTTCGCTGGCTTAGACATACAACCTCTGCACTTATCCCTCCTCCACCACTACATCAACTCTGGCTTGAGACGCTGGCAGAGGCTCTTCTCAGATCGGGAAGCTGCTGCACCAGGCACTGTCATGTACCTCTAGGACCAAGGTCAGGTCTTGGTCAACAACGCAGAACCTGGTAATGATCCAGGATCCAGGATCCAGGATGTCGGTTCCAAGGACCCAGGTCATCAATGGGAGACATTGCCCCACTTTGCCCCTTAAGGGTAAGTGGCTTCATCTGAGTGACTTCCACTCCTGACAGAAGAACCTGGATGTGCAGAGAAATGGACCTGGATTTGAGTCCCCTGGTCCCCATCCCACAGACTCCAGGGTCTAGTGGAAGGTCTCCGAGACAGTCACCTCAGCCAACAGTTGCAGCCTGTGGGCACAGCTGTTTTCTCCAGGGATAGCATGGTTTGATTCTAACTAAAGATCCTAGACTAGAGCCATCGCAACTGAGATGTGACAGGAACAAGAGGAAGAAGTCGCATCTCCTCCCCTGTGATGGGGGAGGAAGGAGGGAATGCCTGCACTGAGCCACAGGAAGTCCCTGATAGCAAGGAGAATGCAATATGAAGCTTAATGTTTGATTTACTCAAATCAATGCATGCCTTCTGCATTTCTGAAGTAATTACAAACTCAAAAATACTTATGCCTATTTTGCTAAAAGTCAACTGACTTGTCAAAAAATATTCAGAATCCACAATTACTCAGTTTTAGGTAAATATGATAATTACTCTCATTGTTTTGTTGAGGCAACTGTCTTCCTATTAACAAGTGACCCAAATAACCCCTGCCAATCCAAAAAAAAAGTTTATTTATAGGAAGTTACATAATTTGCTATAGCTCTCTCTGGTAAAAATGCAAAGCCATTTCTGTTTACTGCTGTTACCAGACAGGAATCTTTTGTAAAAGGACTTTAAATAGATAAGTACTTAAAAAATGCAGTGTGCACCTTCCCCATGTGAAAGCTACGTCTCCCTCTGAATTGTAAAGAATGCATATTAAAATTATATCCTACAACAGATGCCCATTTTGTAGAGGAGGAAGAAAGAAAAGATTAAATCGAATCTTCCTGACAATTGTCTTAAATCACACCTTCCTGGCTGCTGTGGAGATTATAAGTCACATTGCTTTGAGTTAAATCAAATCCACCCGGCAGGAAGATAGGCTGATGTGCCTACAATTCAGTTTGGAGGTCAAGATGAAAAAAACAAACAAAAAATAAAAGACAAGAGCCGACCTCCAAAATAACTCTCTCACCAAGGTAGTGGGCAAGGAGGCTGGGCAGCCAAGTAGCCAACACCTCACACAATTGCCACCAGCCAAGGTCTCAGAAACCCAGCACGTTCCTGATGCTGACACTCGTCACAAAGCAAGTGGCTTTTCCAGAACAAAACTTTCTCTGCAAATAGTGGCGGGGTGCCAGCTGGCAACAGTCAGCCACAGAGACACCCCATAACAGAATCCCCAGCCCATGTCACTGTGTCACCGGCATGAGATGGTCTCCCAGAACTCTAACACGACCATCTCGGATGCTGTACTAGTTTCCAGAAATGGGACTGAAATCTCACATTCTAGGTGGTACAACCAGGAAACACACTCCTGACCATAATTCCTGTGTAAACTCTGGGAAGAAAAGACAGTGCAAATAAAGGAAGGAAGGAAGTAGGGAAATGAAAGAAAAGAAAACTGTTTCCCTCATGCCTCTACAGGGCAGGGTGCTGTCATGAACCTAAGTTGATCAGCACAACATCCAGGAAATGGCTAAGGAGCAATCAATCATCCTTCTTTCTACAGTTGGGGAAACTGAGGCACGGGCTGTGAAGAGACTTTCCTCCCTGAAGTCTGTGTTTAGCTGTGTTTAGCAATCTGGTTATGTGCTTTTTGAAGAAAAGGATGGTGTTGAGCATGTCCTGTCATTGCCTGGGACACCTGGCACAGGACCAGGCCAGCAGAGGTGACCTCTCACTCCTCAGGACCAAAAACGTCCAACAGCGGAGCAGCCATTAAACGGCCCGGATTGAATGCCTTTAAAAATGAACTTCTCTGTTCAGACTTCCCAGTGACTCCCAGGTCTTCCAGACAGTTCCTTTGCTAGTGACCTTCAACTTGTTCCCTAACCAGCCCCTCTGACCTCCTCCCCTCCCCATTCCCCTACCACTGACCTACAGTAGCTTCTCAAACATACCAAGTATATCCTGAGTCCCAGGCCTGTGCATTGGGTATTCACTCTCTTTCCATGGATGTGACCTCTTTTGTCACACGTTTGCTTACAGGAGAGACTCTGGTCACTTTGCTTAACTGGAACCCTTCATATCTATATCTTTGTTTTAATACCACCCCCCCCCCACTTACTAGCTGTTTAATAAATGCTTCTGATGAGAGAAACTAAGGATGGGATCAAAGGAAGTCTGGGATACATTCCCAGGGTCCCATCACACAGCGAGAAGGAGAGGGATTTGGGGTACACCAGTCCTGTCTCCCACCTACCATTCCCAAAGCTCAATAAGCCACAGCAGCCTTGAGTCTGTACCATGTGACAATTCACCCTGCCTTTGCCGTTCTCTCATTTAACTAGAAAGTTCTTGGCAGACACAGCTATGTCTCCTGGTTCCTTCAGGCACACCAGTGCCCTTTGTGTCCTACGACTGGACCCCAAGTCTTGAGACTTCAGACCCCAAAACAAAATTGTGGTCTGAATGAGAGGCACTTGACCGGGCTAAGTGTAAGCTTGGGAAAAGTGATGCTGAGGGCTGCGATCTGCCACACCTCCTCAGGGCTGAGTGACATCTCCTGACCAGGCTCCCTCCTGCATGCCTGAGGGAGGAGAGAGACCCTCAGCTACTCGGTAAGCCAGCTCTGGTGTCAAGAGTCACCCACCTCCAGGTCACCTGCAGAGAAGAAAGGATCAAATCTCATTTCTCTTAAGGAACATCATAGGAGTGGAAAACAAGAGGCCCCTTGCTGAGGAACTTTAGAAGTCGTGGGGCTTATCTTTTATGGTCTCTCAGCCTTGGAAAAGTGACGTACAATTGTGGAGCCTCGATTTCCTCATCTGTAAAACGGGGTAATAACACCACCCACAGGTTCCTCAGAGGTTCACATAAGGTGGCATGTGCTTAACACATCATGGATGCCCAGGCAATATAAAGTCCCTCCTCCTCCATCTCTTCTCTAGAGGCGGTCGGTCCTATTTCCCCACCTCCTTACTGGCTCCTTTCCATCTTGTCATTAAAAGTCATTCCATCTAGGGCTGGAGAGATGGCTCAGCGGTTAAGGCACTTGCCTCCAGTGCCTAAGGCCCCAGGTTCAACTCCCCAGGACCCATATAAGCCAGACCCACAGGGTGGTGGCCCTGGTGTATTCTCTCTCTCTGTCTCTCTCTGTCTCTCTCTGTCTCTCTCTCTCTGCTTGAAAAATGAATAAAATATTTTTTAAAAAGTCCTTCCATCTATTCTCTACTGGATGTCCCGTCACTATAAATCCCAGTGCTTTATTACAATAAAAACTGAAAGCCTGCTTAGCTCTAGAGCTGGAGGGGCTATAAGATCTCCTCCGTACCCTTCTTGAGAAACAGGATTGTTTTTGTTTTTATTTTTAAATGAGATTTAGACATGGAAAACAAAAGAATGTTCGAAGACACTCCTTGGCTGGGGAGATAGCTCAGCCAGTGAAGTGCACTCGATGGGAGCATGAGAATCTGAATTTCATGTGAAAAATACCAGGCATGGAGGTGAGCACTTAGAACCCCAGTGCAGGGGAAGAAGACAGGTGGCTCCTTAGGGTTCAGTACTTGGAAAGTTCCAGACCAATGAGAGACGAGAGATGTCATCTAAGAAAGATGGATGGCATTCCTGAGAACCACACCTGCCAGTTCTTGGGTGGGGGAGCTCACACTCACAAGACACCCAAGAACTGGCAGGCCAGTCTGAAGCTTCCTCCGTTCCCTCCCCTTCCTGGGTGCCTCCTCCCCCTCCCGTCTCCTCCAATCAGGGAAATATGATGAGTAATTAGACAAGCCTGTCCCTCTGCTAAAATCTGCTGAGTCAAGAACCATGTAAATACCAAAAAGCTACAGAGCTGCGATGAAGAGAAATCCAGAAATTGAAGAATCGATAACAGAAGAAGTCACCCTATTAACAGGAAGAGAGATTGTTCAATATGCAATGAAGTCACATGTGCACGTCTCCAGTAAGGTTTCTGCTTATTCTTACTTCCCGGCGTATAACTCACAGGGTTATGAATACGGACTCCTACTATTTATGGCAAATAAACAGTTTCTGGTGATTTGTGCCCAAACCACTTTATTAGGCTTTCCTTTACCACAATTGTTTCTTCCTTTCCAAATCCTGAGAGGCGCAGACAGCTGAAAACAGAATGCCAAGGCAGAAGGAATAATAAAGGAGAGGAGGCGGGCAGTGTGGACAGGGAAAATGGAGCCAGGGCTGCTGGGAGCCTTGCTGTTTTCAGAGTCAGAGTTCAAGGGCAGCCAGAGGAAGACGCAGGTGCAGAGAAAGTAGACAGGCTGATTGGGGGCTGGAGATGTAGCTCAGTTGGTAGAGTGCTTGCCTGGCGTGCAGGAAGCCCTGGATTTGGTCTGGGGCGAAGCGAGTCCCCAAAGAAGACACCCAACTGTATCAAAGCACAGAAAGATCTTGGCACCATGTCTGGCACACAAGAAGTACGAGAAGGTGGCAAGAGGGACCTGAATGCCTCTCTCTGCAGCTGGGCACTCTGTCTCTTTTATGGGGACACATTTCCCAGGGTTCCACAGTGTGCCACAATCACTGCAGCCTTCATAGGGGCTCCCCATTTACTCTTGCAGAACAAGAGGTCCCCCAAACCTCAGGATTGGATAATCCAAGATACCTGCCGGCTGCCTCTTGGCAGTCTCTTACCTGACCCAGAGCCTGTGAGCTGGTATTCAAACACAGCCTTTGATAAATGATCTTCCCTGCCTCTATATTTGTCTCTATAGTCTGTACTGTAGTCCTTGGAGACAGGCTCCACCCCACCAACCCCACCCAACCATCAGCCCTGTTACCTTGGAAAAATTATATTAGTCCATTTTTTGAATGTGGTCACAAAGTACCTGAGGCAGAGAAATACATTTTTTAAAAGGTTGCTTTGGCTCATCGTTTTGAAGGCTAAATTTTAAGATCAGGTGGCCTCATGGGTTCAGCCCCTGGCAAGAGCTTTCTAGGACACCACGTGGCCAAAAGTATCATGATCTCAGATATGACAGTAGAAAGAGAGAGATCCAGGAGCCAGACTTGGTGATTTTTAGAAGAATCTGTTCTCTCTGGAACTCTAGAACTAACTGGGGTCCAGAGAGAAGTACAGTAATCCCTTCCAAGGCCAGTGCCATTGATGACCTAATCACTTCCTGCTGGGCTCCACCTCTTAAAGGACCCACTCTTCCAACCCTACCACACTGGGCTCAACCTTCCAGCATATAACATTTGGGAGGCACACTCAATTTCTATCCAAACCACAAGCTCTTCGAGTTTTAATTTTCTCACCTCTATAACTACAACTCACCGTATTATAAAGATGAAAAAGACTTGTGATATCCCCATTATTTCCCATTAAAATAAACAAAATACTAAAGCATCACACATGGACAGCACCTAGCCCAGTATATGGCACACAGGTGGCTTCTTCCCTGATTTATAGATGCAGTTAATCTGCAATTCTTTTTGAGTATGTGGTGTGTGTGTGTGTGTGTGTGTGTGTGTGTGTGTGTGTGTGTGTGTGTGCAGGTACATACACATGTGTATATGCAAAGGTGCGGAGGCCAGGGATCAATGTCGGGTAGCTTCCTCGGTTACTCTCCACCTTATTTTATGAGGCAAGGGTTCTCACTGAACCTGGGGCTCAATGATTGAGCCAAACAAGCCAGCCAGCAAAGCCCCAGGGATCCTCCTGTCTCCACCTCCCCAGCACTGGAATTAGAGACACAGGCCTCTAATATCAGCATTTTAAGTGGGTGCTGAGCACCCAAACTCAGATCATCATATTTGTGTGGCAAGCGTCTATCCACTGGGCTATCTTGCCAGTCCCAGGCTTCAATTCTATGCCTAGTAATGTGACTATAAAATCAGAGATCTGTTCAGAATTCTCATCTGTCACTTCAAATCTCTCTCTGCCTGACACTTAGTTGTCCCAACTTCAGACTCTGTCTTCCCAGTGCCCTTGAAATACCTTCCCACTCCTCTGGGATCTCAGTGGTTTCGACTCTAAGTTCCAGGAGGAGAGAGATGTTAGGATGAGCAAAACTGGTGAAACCCAACAAGGCCTTGGAGACGCTTACGACACAGCCCCCAACAGTCGTTATCAGGGTTAGCCACCCTGAGACTTGAACTTGGGACACTGGAAGAATGAACATGTCATGTATGTGTTGGGCCTGAGCTCCCTCCTCAGGCATTCATCATTTCCCATCATCCTCACCTGTCCCCAGGTGAAAGGCGCAGACACTGCTTCTCTGGACCTTCCCCAGCACGGTCCTCTTGTGAGCTCTCGAAGGACAATGGCAATACAGCGTGGCCTGGCTGATTAGACCTGTTGTTTCTAATATCATTTTAGCCATGGGCTCCTCCAGGAAAGCCCTCAATGTTAGCTGTTTCAACTACTGTTGTTCAGGGCAGCTTCATCTCCCCAGAATAAACTCACTGCATTGAGAGTGAAAAAAAAAAAGATCTCCATCTTGGAGCTGGGTACCCACTGGGGTGATCGGTCTAACAATGTGTATTCATCCATCCGCTTGCAGCTAGAAAAACTGTAAGATGTCAGCATTCATAAAACCAGCAACCTTTTAAGCAAACTTTGCTTAAAGCTCCAGGTGATTGCAGAGAGGGCACAGACCCACAGAGAGCATTCCAGAACAGCACTGCCACACCATGCTTTCCTTGGGAACATCTGTGGGGTCATTTAGTTTGTTATTATTTAAGCACCAATGCTTATAAGTGATTAACTCTACAAATTAAAGAGATTTCCAGGTTGCCACATTCCCTTGCGTGCTAATATGCTTCCCTGAGAGAGGGTGCAAGGGTGGAGTGGCAATGTGTTGGGACGTGCCTGACCCTGGTGCTGCAGGAACGCCTGCCAGCCATGAGATTAGCCCATCACTCACTCACCGTGAGAGCCTGCCAACAGCCCCCAGCTTCTCTCCTTCTGGGACCCCACTTCAGCGTGCCTCCATTGATGGCATCCTCCCCTCAGCCTTCAGAGCCCACCTTCCTGCTTCCTGACTGTGCCCATCCCTCAGACACAGTAGGGTGTTTCCTCAAAGGCCCCTCAAACATGACCCCAGTGTGCTTGTCCACAGGAAAGGAGTCCTGACTCTTGGCTAGAACCCGAGCAAAGACAATGGTCAGCAACTTCCAGCAACGTCCATTGAAAGGCCGGCTCACTCGGTTTCCACAGGAAGCGAGATCAGAAATCCCACAAAATGGCAACAAAGATGCTTAGGACCTCCGTGTGGCTCTGAATCGCACAGGAACATCAGGAGGCACAGCACGGCCTACTCCATGTGGCTGGGGTTGACCTTCTCTCCTCCCAAGCCACATGGATGGACGGTGGCTCTCTGACATTTTTTCATTCTGAATTCTCCTTGAGGTTCAACACCGAGCTGCTTTTTGAAGGGCAAATAACAATTTATTTCAAGTGAGTGGGAAAGAATGTGGAATTCATTTATTTTATAGCCTACACACTTTTGACTTTAAAAAATGAACTTTCTTTGGCCACAGGGAAAAGCTGTATTCTTTACCAAGTTTCTTCTGCTCCAGGAAGGTGTGGTCCTGGGCTATTAACCAAGGCAATTAGGCTCAAGCCTAAGTCCTGCTGATGCGTACACTCCCCTCATCAGTCAGTGTAGAATTGTGTGCGCCATAGCTCTTTCCAAAGAAGGGACAGCTCTATTCTTTAAATGACATCCTACAAACCCTGCCATGATGAGGCGCGAGAGGACAGTAGTGAATTCCAGGGGATGTCCTAAAGCTGTAGGGGGCAGACACACATCCATGCTTAGGACATTTTCTGCTTCTCAGGGACCATCATGTATGGCTTTCTGCTATTATAGAATTGATGCACATAAATAGGCAGAGAAGTGCCAAATAGCTTCAAGAAACAAAACGCAGCTAATAACCCATTTAGCCCATTGCTAGAACGAGCTTGACTCAGCGAAGGAGGAGAATGGATTTAGAAATTAGTCATATAATGTAATACATTATTAATCATGGTCCTCAGAGGGTAAATAGATGCTCTAAGAACACCGCCCAGGAATTCAATTTCCTTTTCGATTTGTTGACACTTTGTGAATCCTCTTATCCATCACAAAAATGCAACAGTCTGATCTCTCCCTTTCTCTCCAAATCATGATTTTCAACCTTTAAAAAAAGAGAAGAAAAGCAAAGCAAGCATAGCTTTTGGAGTTTACCAAACACCAAATGTCAACCAGATGAAAGAGAAAGCAGGGATGGATGGGGGCACCCAGGAGACCCCAGTTGATCCTTTTCTTATCAGACCCCTGATCAAAACTTGTAGAAGTTTTGAGCTTCTGGAGGGCACGTGCTTGGAAACCACTGTCTAAGGTATCTATTTAAAACTAATAGAATATAGGCATAATATATATTTTAGTTAATTTATCAAAGATATCTATTTAAAAACATGCAAAATACACAAATCACCAGCATTGAAAGAAAAAAATGGTTCCCACGAGATGGGCACAAGTGAGGGGTGCAGGAAGGGTATTAAATTCTAAAATCATCAAAGGGATACAAACCAAAAACTTAGAGCATTTGACAGTAATTCCATTTGGCCAGAAAATGTTGAACGATAACACCCGAAGCCAGCCAGGCTCCCTGACCCCCAGTACAATACTACATTGTTGGTGGCTCTCTAGAAAGGCTTTCCTTTGGAAAAACAATATTTCATAAACAGGTTCCATCTTTGAGTCGGTAGGCATCCCACTCCTGAAAATGCAGTCTTGAGAATAATTCAAAAGAAAAAATATGAGAAAAAATATGACATTTATTTCTGCCCTAATTATAATAGCAACATAGATGTCAGTGAAAGGCCAGTAGCCTGGTGAAAAATGGTAGAAGGATGAAATACTATGCAGGCATGAAGAGGATTATAAAAATTCTCTTAAATAATCCTCCTCTCAACTCTGAAAATTACATATGCTTCCTGTTTCCTCTGTAAACAACTCCCATGATGCTCTTGTCCCTGTATGGGTTTTTCTCCAATAGGCTACATATCCTGAAGGTGTATGTTTTCCATCTATCCACTGGGTTCATTCAAACAACTTTTTTAAATATTTTTTATTTAATCATTTTCAAGCAGAGAGACAGAGAGAGAGAGAGAGAGAGAGACAGAGAGAGAGAGAACACACCAGGGCCACCACCTTGTGGGGAATTGAACCCAGGGCCTTAGACACTGGAGGCAAGTGCCTTACCTGCTGAGCCATCTCTCCAGCCCCCCAAACAACTTTACAGTCTTCGTACCTGTCACTGTAACTGCATTATTTAATCTCGCACTATGTAAACCAACGAGGTATGACTTCTCAAAAGAAGAGGGAGGATGTTTCCAAGAAAATTTACTAAAAATGCTTTGGGAAGACTTGAGACAAGGTAGTCACCTAACTAAGAGAGAATTACTGGTAAAGATCTGATGAAAATCATAAAGCCTTGGGCACACATATTGAGGTTGCTTCACGGAATGAGAGACATGGAATGGGGGTGGTATGGCAGCGGATTATTCATGGGAGACAGAGCATAAGAGGAAGACCCTTCCCAAAGACAATGCTTTGGCCCAACAAAACACTGCCCAATAGGCATACAGCTCGAGCAACATTTAAATAAGTTAATGCGCATATGCAATATTCTTTTCCTTATTCCTTGTTGACCGATGCTTCAGCCAAGTGTCCCACCTAAAGTTCCACTCGCAATGGGAATTCAATTATCGTTAGTGGACTCCACAGGACCTAGAATGTTCCAATGTCCCCAGTAACTCCTCCAGAGCAGTGTCTGACACACACCTTATGTCACCGAGAGATAAAAGTTGAACAAACAAATTATTTAGAAAGTAGAGAAAAAAATGCTTCAAGCAAAAAGTTAAAGTAAAAAGGGTAGACTGTAAAATTACACATCAACACAGAGCAGGCCCTCTTTCTAAAATGTGCAGAAAGAGCCTGAAGGAAGAGCTCACAATTGCAAAATAGAGTTCCTGGGGTAGAAGGAGTCATGGGTGGATTTCCATATTCTTGAATATTGTCTTAAACATAGACAGATGCTAACTAAGAAGATAGCCATTTTGTTGGGATTGGACAGGCAGAGTTGGAAGTTAATGAACTTTCCTAAGTTCTCCCACACATTGGCTTTTCTTAATCAACTCTCATCCATCCACTTACTGTCCCAAGCAAGCCTTGAGGCCCTGGGATGGAACCTATACGAAGATTTGGCCATCAGATGCTTGTGTTAAAATCTAATGTTATCCATCCTGTCATTTAACATTCACTTGTGTGTGTTTTTTTTAAAAAAGAACACGCTCAAAAATACAATTTACATTCCCAAGAGATTCCTACACACCATCTAATTAAATCATTCAATCAGAAAACAAATTAAAATGAAAAATCGCCTCCTTCCCCAAGAGGAAAATAAACTTTTCAGTCATGACTAGAACAGACCTCTGGGGTGATGCTCCAAAGCCTCTTCTAATTGCAAGTCCTCCAGAACATTCTACAAATCTGTCTGTGACATTTGCAGTTTCCTGGACAACTTTTTCCTTCCAGAGAAAAGAGGCGTTGACGCAACGCTCCAAAGCAAAGCAACCTTTGGAGCTGGAACCCTTGCTGGGCTTTGGCATGGTACATTCAACTGGTTCATCCATTCATCCAGCCAGACCTCCCCTCTTAAACCTGCCAGGAAATGCCCTGGATTGTCAACAGTAGTAGGAGAATACAACCTCTGCCCTCCCAAACCAAACAAAACCCAGAGCTGCCCCCGTGTGTCTGTGGACACTGGGAAAGCTACTGAACCCATCACACCTCCGGAATCCTCTGAGATCTTTCACTGGGACATCATTGGATAGCAATCTTCCCCTGTGACCCTCCGGCATGCTTAGGACACAGTATAATGTATGACCAAGAAGACAGACTGATAAAAACAGCCCAGGAGACATTGGCTGGCACCTTCTCAGCCTACAGAACTGATGGCTAAAAGAAACTGCTTTTCTTGTAACCCCAACTGAGGCAAGAGGCTCTCAAGTTTAAGGCTACTTTGGGCTACACAGCCAGGCCCTATCTCCTGACAAAATAAAACAAACCCTGGGGCCACACTGGCTAGGATTTAAGCCCTTGTATAACTGTGTCTCATTATCTGACTCTGGACAAGTCAAATCACCTCTTCAGATCTCCCTTTCCACATGTGTACAGTGGAGCTAATGTCACTGACCTCACAGAGCTTCGAGGCATAATTAAGTCAGCATATGCAAAACTCTTAAAGCAGGCAGGACGCAACACATAACGGATATTGCGTGAGTCTCAGCCCTTCCTGTTATTAACCACCCACCTCAGCTTAGCAATGCCACATGGATCGTTCAGAAGGTTCTCGTGGCTGAGCCAAGAAAACTGGATGGTGGATACCCAGGAGCAGCTCACAGCCTCAAGTGCAGGATCTGCCTGTCCGTGCCTGAAGAGCTCTGCTTTAGAGCAGTCCTGGACTCGGAAGGCCCCCTTACTTGTGTTTCCTAAATCCCAGCTCAGGCCTGTCCTGACTCTCTGGAGGGAGCTGTCTGTCCCCAGCACACCATCCCAGCACAACCACCTGAGATGGCCTTGAATCATCTGATTATTCAAAGGAGTCATCAAGTATAGACCAGAGAACTGGACCAGCCCTCGTTCGAAGGATGTTTGTCCACACCACACTGCTTTTCGATGGCACCTTGCCGATCATGTGACTTGGTCCATATTTAACATGACAGGCCGATCATGGGGTCATGATATCCCACAATGCTTCCCACAGCTGCCCCTTGCTCTTTTCCTCCCTGACAAGACAGACAAGCACAAGAGAATTACACACAGAATATGGGAATACAAATCTCTCAAAACCTATGGGCAAACTAGAAATATCAAAGCAAGACAGGCACAGCTTTGGTCTGTTGCATGGTGGACAGGTGGGGGAGGAGAACACTGTTGTACTATTGCTGACTAACTGTTCAGTCTGAGCCAAGGGATAGAACCCAACAAGTAAGCAATAGCGCAGCAACAAGCACCATCAGGTAGACAAGTTGGTCCATCAAACCTGATTCCCTAATGAGAGGCTGAGTTGTCAATGTCCCTCTCTGGGAGAGTGTCAAAGTCAAGGGCTTGCTTTTGACAATAAATTAGAACAAAAACAAAAAATGAAGGGACACGGCTCCTGCCATCACCTCAACCTGCAGGTCCTCCCAGGGGAAGGAGCCATTGGAAACTATTCAGGCCACATGGGGAAGAGTGCCAGATTCAGACAGTACAGGGAAACAGAGGCTGATGGTGGGCAGCAGACAGTGCCAGGGTCTGTCATGTGCTACACGGTGCCTGATGGGCCTGCCAGGTCTACAGGTGAATGAGGTTCCAGTCTTGCCCTTAAAAAGCTCACATGTCTAAGAAAGCGGGAGCACCTGGAGAAGGAAGCTAGAGCTGAAGGCTCCTGCATATGTGCACACCCAGCTCCAGTCCCAGAACTCCATGGATTTCCCCCAGACAACTCATCTGACCAGGTTGGCTCAGGGGAGCATCCGGAATCCTAGCCTGCCTTTGGACCCCATGACAGCCTGGACAGCCTTGGAATCTAGGCCCATCCAGTTCGGTTCTGTCCACTCCTCCCTGGCTGCTCCCTGGGCCCGGGAATGGAGCTATGGGAGGAATTGGCCTTCACCGGATTGGATCCCTGGACTTGGCCAAACAAGGTGCAGCCCAGGGCAGGTCTTCTCTGTCCCTCTGTCCAGGACAGAGGCGCCACCGAGGGGGAACAGAGCTTCTTCTTGGGTTTGGCACCTGCTTAAGTGAAGCGTCCTGGACCTGTGGGCTAGGTGCAGGTGAGCACCTACTTGGAGCTAGGCTCCCCCCTACATTCGGGAACAGTCGTGGTCTGGGGCTGGGATTGGGGCCCCAGGGACTGGCTTCCTAGTCTGGGCTTGTCCGGAACCCGCAACCCGCGAATCCTGAAAGCCAACAGCTAGGGTCGCAGGGGCATCTCGCCTGGCCCTTACAACTGGCCTTTCTGCTCTCGCAGCCTCTCTTGCACACACACACACACACACACACACACACACACACACACACACACACACACACACACTACAAACCGGACTCGTGTGCGATTCCTAGAACCCTCCAGCCACCAGCCTGGAGTCACACGCACATTTGGACACGTGCGTGGCGCGCCCCCGTACCGACTGCGAGCTGCACACCCAAGCCCGTGCGCACAGCCAGCCACACGCACACACGTGTGTGTGCCCCGAGGAAACGCGCAGGGAGGGCCACGGACACTCAGGGGTCTGGAACCCACGGGGATGAAGGCGACACCGTCCCTGACCAACCGACCGCGCCAATGCCGTCCCAAAGCCCTTGCCTGCAGTCACCGTGCCAGTGCCGGAGCCCCAGCGCGCCCTGCGCGACACCGGACACTCCCCAGCCTCGCGAGCCACTCAAGTTTCCCAGGGCGTCCATACCTTGGATATGCTGCTTGATGACATTCTCCAGGTGGTCCAGCCGCTCAATAATCTTCAGAGTGTCCCCTTTGTCGTCCTCCAGCTTCTTGTCGGGCGCCGGCTCCTGTCCCCGCACATATACACTGGCGATGTAGTTGGTGACCCAGCCCACGTAGAGCAGGCAGATGATGTTGGTCATGCCGCTCAGGATCACGCAGGTGGACACCAAAGTTTTGGTCTTCCTGGTGCACACCATCCTGGGCTCCCTCCTCCATATAGGGCTCCCAGGGCTCCTCCTTGCTGTGCGCCCGGACTCCCCCGCGCCCACACCCCTCTGGGCACCCAAGTCCCCGGGGCTCTGTCTCCAAAAGCGGGCTAAAGGTGGGTGCAGCCTCGGTGCCCAAGTTTGCAGCTCCCGCCGCTGGCCACCCGGAGAGAGCGCTTGACAAAGGAAATGAGCTGGATTATTATTTTTTTTCTTTCCAAATAAAATAAAATCCAGATTCTTTGCCCTGCGGTCACGGGTGACTGGCAGTCGCGCGAGCCGGGATGCACGTCTGGGAAACTTTGTCACCGGCCCGATCCGTGGCCGCGCCGCTTTCCATCTCCAGCGCCCCGGCTGCCTGGGCGATGCGAGCGGCCCGCGCGGCTCCGAGCACCGCCGCTCCGCCGGTGACCGCGGGGAGAGCCGCCGCGCAGCGCCGCCCGCCCGGCCCCTCCGAGCGACAAGCGCCGCCACCAATCGCGCTCCGGCTCCGGAGAGGGGCCGGGGCTGGGCGGCCGCGGACCAACGAGGAGGGGGCGGGGGGCGGAGCCCGGGCCC
>PVHP010007194.1:0-57382 GCA_004024765.1 Zapus hudsonius
CAGTAATCTCTTTTTGTGCAAAAGACAAGAAATGTAAATGAATGTATAAAGCCAGGTGAGGTGCACAGTCTCTTGATGTGCACTGAGGTGCTGATGACAGGAAGAAGGAACGAGCCAGCATCCCTTCCCCGGGCTCTGCACCTCTGTCTCCGGGGTTATGAAGACCTCAGTCAGTCCCCATGGGGTAGGGGGTAAACTGTGGATCAGGTTGTTTCCCCCCCCCACTCTATGGCTCTCATAATCTTTCTGCCCCTCCTCCACAGCATTCACTGGGCCAGGACAGACCTGTAGGCTGTCTGATTCAGTGCAGAATTCTCTGTAGCCTCTGGATTTCTGCTTTGATGGATTTTGACTGACCGTCTCCCCCGAGTTGGTTGTCAGGCCGGGAGTAAGAGCAGTGTTCATGTCACCGCTCCCCTGCAGTTTCTCCTGGGCCCTGGCAAATATGGTAGAGGTGGCACATCTCGTGGTGGGCAGTCGGCTATCTTGTCTTATCCATGGATCTTGGTTCTCCTCCATTTCCCTGCCACCTGTAAAATAAAACAGGTTCTCCAACCAAGAGTGAGAGTGAGCTGGAGTTTTTGCCATTTGCAAGTGAAAGTGTTATACTTGGATATAAGTTTCAGTTTTTACACCTTTTTTTTTAAAGGGTCTTTGTTATAAAGGTCAGTACAACCATATGACTGGTTTCCTGTACTTCACTAAGTAAACATAACATTTCAACAAACATGTCCCATATTTAAGAGATCATACTATAAGTAGTCGAGGACAAGTAATAATTCAGAAGAAACTGGGAAGGCAAGTGGGGAGGGAGAGACTCAGCCAATAACCTCAAAATGACAGATGTATTTGCTGATGGACCCTATCACCAAAAGTGTATAAACAGTGTGAAAAACTGCACTGTTCCATCCTAAACTAAGTTTTTCTTATGATTAAAGTATTGCTTTATCTGGTCTTGTCTTTTTATGATATTCAACAATATTTGGGGATTTTTGAGTGGTGTAGTTACAGTTTGGATATGGGATATCCGCTACAAAGTCATGTTTTGAATACTTGCTATACAGTAAGTTTTGGAAGCTATGGAAGGTGACACCCAGCTGCAGGATGTAGGTGACCTGGGTGGGTTTTCTGGGTGTGTCATCCCTGCTCGCTTCTTGTCTTGCTTTCAGCTGCTTGGTCCCTGGTGACTGTACCACCTAGCACCTGTTCCTGCAACTGGAAACTGAGCTCCTCCACACGAAAATCTCCAACATGATGAACTGAACCCTTCTGTTATCATGAGCTGAAGTCAATCCTTCATCCCTTGAGTTTTCTTTCTGAGGTAGTGTGGGGAAAGCGATGTAAAAGTGAGGAATTACAGTTATCACTGTTTTTACAAGCCAGAATAAAGTGGTGAGATCATCTCCCTCCACATGGTCCTATTGCCACTGTTGTGGTAAGATTTCTAGTTGCTGCGCAGAAAGAACCCAAACAAAAGCGGCTTGTGGAGGAATGGGTTTATTTGGCTTATGGACTCGAGGGGAGACTCCATCCTGGCAGGGAAAACGATGGCATGAGCAGAGGGCTGGACATCACCTCCGCCACAGCACTGCAAATAGCGGCAGGAAGGTGTGCCAAACACTGGCAAGGGGAAGCTGGCTTATAACCCCATAAGCCTGCCCCTGACAACACAGCTCTAGCGAGGTTTTAATTCCTGAACTGCCATCAGCTGAGCATTGATCACTGAGAACACACTCTTTTGTTTGTGGGGGACTCCTGGATCAAACCATGACAGCCACTTTATCCCAGCCAACAGCACACAACCTCGATGCAAAGGTCCTATCAAGCCCACAGCTTGAGGCTGAATTTGGTATTTGTAAAGCTGCTCTGATGAAGCAATTGCAAAGTCATCACATATAATCCTATCAGCTGGGAGACGACCATTCACAGATGACCATTCATGGATGGCGTCTGCTGTCCTGCAGTATGCGTTCTTGTGGGGAGTCATTTCCATATTGTTTTCAAGAGAAGATTGTTCCAAGTGGAAACAGTGCAAGTGAAGTGACAGAAATGTCCAAGATGTAAATACAATTGTCTTAATTTCATTTGAAAATGACTGGTATAGAAACTCATAGCCAGCTCTCATCGTTCCAGATAATTTGATTTTCTGATATAGCTGTCTTGTATAATGTATTTGGTGGTGATACCCATTTCTCCCCAAAACTTGCACATAAGTTTTCTGCTACATTTGCTTTTCTATTAGCAAGAAGTTATCGGTGAAATCATTTACTTTTCCTGTGAAAATATTAGAAGCTGGGTGTGGTGGTGCATGCTGGTAAACCCAGCATTTGGGAGGCTGTGTCAAAAAATCCAGGACAAGTTTGAATTCAGCATAGATTACATAGCAGATAAAGGGCCAGCCAAAGCTACATGGCAAGATCTTAGCTCAGAAACTTTTTTCAAAATGCTGTGTATTGATCTGATTTGCTATCTAAGTAGCCTGCCTGGTAATTACTGAGCGCCATCATCTATGTCCAAGACGGAGATGGATGGGCACAGACATGCAGCCGGTCAGTGGTTCAGTCAAGAGGCACGGCATCGTGGTCTGGCTTCCATGACCTCTGCACAGAGTACTTTGACTGACATACAACCACTCTGGCAGGGAAGTTGGGACTCAAGGTAGCTAGAAATTGCCTGTCAACGCAGAACTAATGTTATGTTCATTCCAAAACAACTAAACCTGGCATGATTTGCCTCCTGTGCTTAACTGACTGCCCCTCCCCCAGTTTCCTTACACGGCTCTATCCTGTGGCTTTCACTAAACACTGAGAAAAATATGTTTTTCACGTATCTACTTAAAGGAGACCTCTGGTCGATCAAATGCCAGGGATATCACTTACCAGGTGTCTTCTTGGCATTCTACTTTACCCATTCCTGAGACATCTGCTAGGTGTTGTGATTTTTTCTTCCACCTGGGACACTTGTAGGTACAGTTTCATTATTCATTTCGTCTGTGATTAAATACAGAGGTTTGCATTATAAAGAGACTTCAAATGGTAAATGGGAAAGCATCTACAAAAATATGAACAACCCTATAATCTGCAAAACTTAATTCCAAATGTCCTAAAGGCAGCCAAGCACCAAACCTTACATGTTAACTAGAGGAGCAAGAAGCCCAAGTATGTGATTCAGTCCCCACACAGCAGCAGAATATGCTTTATGTCTGCAGACACCATCTTCAAACTAGGCTCATCTGATGATCTGGAGCACCGAGCTTCGTGACAACAAAATTAACTCCATCCCTAAAAAGTATCAAAATGACAAGATCTCACTTCAATAATTTACTTTTGCAAGGGGAGAATAAAAACATAAATTATTTATAGAAAGAAAACAATGAGCTTTGAAATTCATGCTCCCCATCAGGTATATATCCACTACACTCTGCTCCAGTTTCTATTGATAGATCCTCAGTTCATGATGCCTGACCTGGGATCGTGGTTGAGTATATTCAAAATCAAATTCCTCCCTCAAGCGGCGTGAGAATGCTGCTTTATAAACATTGACGCTTTCCACTTCAAAAATGCAATCTGTGGGCTGGAGAGATGGCTCAACGGTTAAGGCACTTGCCTCCAGTGCCTAAGGTTCCCGGTTCAATTCCCCAGTACCCACATATGCCAGACCCACAAGGTGGTGGCCCTGGTGCTCTCTGTCTGTCTGTCTGTCTGTCTGTCTGTCTGTCTGTCTGTCTGTCTCTCTCTCTCTCTCTCTCTCTCTCTCTCTCTCTCTCTCTCTCTTTGTCTGTCTGTCTATCTCTGCTTGAAAATGAATAAAGAAAATATTTTTTAAAAAATGCAATCTGTGCTTCTCAGAACCAAATTCATTCATGCAAGCATGTCCATCAAAGACATAGGTATAAAAAACAGCAATCTTCTGATCAAATCATAAGTCCTTTCTCCTAGAAAACAAGCTATCAGGCACATGTAAGATTTTTAAAGTTCTTAAACATTTTTCAATAGTTAGTAATGCTCATTTTAAGACGTTGGTCGTATGATTGCGTTGTTAGGTCCTTATTACTTACATATTATAGTCCTGCCACATCTTGTACCTATGGCCTTGTCTTCATAATGACATCACCGTATTTTTCATTAATTCCAGCTGTCTTTGCTACTTGTGTGCAACTACTGATGACTGTGTTTCTATTCATTTTAAGTGAAAATTTTCACCTTAAAGTTAATAATAGATAAATGTTTGGCTCAACTTTCTATGCACAGTCCTATGCAGCACTTACTGCCAGGAATACTCTGAGAAATAGTGGCCGGTTTTGTCACACAAACATCAGAGTGGACATACACGAGTCACGTGCTACGTGCATTAATGAGCTGGGAAAATCACTTGGTCCTAACTATAGCCATGTAGCACATAATAAATAATATGTATGTTCACAGAGGGGCTGCATATCCATCGGTGGCCCCTTAAGGTTGGACCTTATATTTTATCACAACACAAGGAAAGACATGTTACCTACAATAAACATCATATCTTACATTTTCTTTAATAATCAACATATTCCTTTTTGATAACCTTCGCAAACATAGTTTTCAAATTTCATATATTAAAAGGGAAAGATGTGTAAATTCATTAATACAAAATGGGGAATTCATCAATGCAGAAAGCTATTACTTCATCACAAAACAAATTCTTTCCTCTCTTTCCCTTGATAATGGGGAAGGGATTCGGAAGACTTATCCTTTGGCATACATAAGAAGTAAAAGGAATTGTCCTCTTCCTTGCTCCAGAGGCTCCCCTGGAACAGCGGAGGACAGCAGGGGCTTCATGTCAGACAAGGTGGGAAGAGACCGTCTGGAGCCTGCAAACAGCCTCATGCACACAAGGGAAGAAGTTAAAATGTATGCACACGAACTCTGTTATTCTTCGTGAATACAACTCAACACGTTTCGTAGTGTATATATCATGCACATTTATTTATTTATTTGCATCTGGGAGTTTTTAATGTATCGTAAAGGTTGAATACAATTGAAAAGACAGAGGACCGAGTAAGGAAGACCAAGAGGCTGGAATCTTGCAGAACGTAGAGTGAATAGTTTGGAAAGAACAACCTGGAGTTGTTAGGAAGAGTTTTGGGAAAAGAAATCTTAATGAAATGGAGGGAAAATGTGATTTTTTTTAAGCACAGAAAACAATGGGAAAGTCCCACTGCAGAAAAAAAAAGAAAGAACAACAGCAACAATATGACTTGTGTTTGACATACACTCCTGTCACCCACCTCCACTGTATTATTCCAAGAGAAGCAGCCTGTCGTGGAATGATCCAGAGCCCATGTTATTAAGTATTTAGATGGTGAACAGCAAAGACAAGTACTTAGGGAACACTTTCATCCCAGGTGCTAAATAAGGAGTCCATAATTGACTTGGTACAGAGTCTCAAATACCTAAACAGCTTTGTTGAAAAGCAAAATGTTTTAAAACACTACCTTAAATTTGCATCCCATTGTCTTTATTTTCAAACAGCTCTAAGTGGAAGTCCATTATACAATTCTCAAAATACCTCCCAAGATAAGTGCTATGGGAAGCAATGTTCCACAATGCCAGACACAGAAACGGCAGGAAGAGAAAGGCCAAGGGCCTCTTGCAGGGAGAGAAAACAGAGAGGAGAGCCACTGTCTGGAGTAGATGCCGCTTTTGTACGACCGTGGGATATTTGTGTCTGTGGTTTTGACTCTAAATAAGATTTCTTCTGTCATTCCTGAAAAACAATCTAAGTTCCTTTTAAATGTGCTTCATCTTATTAGCGATCTCTGTTTAAATCCTAACTTTATAGGTGAAGAGATAAGAGTTATTAACTGTATTGGGTATTCTATTCGAGCTACTGCTTCAAGGAGCAAGGCTCAAGTGTCATCCAGTAAGAACAGAAAATTATGAGGTCATGGTTTGCCCAGACTCTCCTCTGAAGATAAGAGAGACTTAGCCACTTTCAGAGTTTTATACTTTGATGCTCTGATACTTTTAACTGGTGTCTGGCACATGAATGTGTCGTATGAGATTCTATTATTGTCACAGTGTCACCCCAAGTTGCCCAGCCCTGTGCCCCAGGGGAGAACAGGAGAGTGAGAAGCAGTTACATGTCCCCTTAGAGTTTTCTGAATTTAAGACCATTAAAGAGAAGCTCTGGGGCTGGAGAGATGGCTCAGCTGTTAAGGCACTTGCTCCAGTGCCTAAGGCTCTGGGTTCAATTCCCCAGGACTCACATAAGCCAGACCCACAAGGTGGTGGCCCTGGTGCGCGCTCTCTCTCTCTCTGTCTCTCTCTGTCTCTCTCTCTCTCTCTCATCTTTCTCTCTGTATCTCTGTTAATAAATAAAATATAAGAAAAAGAGAAGCTCTGTATATCTTCAATACCTTCATCTGGATGAGTCCCTCATCATCTAGAATTCAACAAAACAACATGTCTGTGTTTTGATGCTTATGTCCACATACAATAGGTTATTTTTACGTATTTGTTTTTATAAATGACAGGTTAAATACTGCTAATGCATTTATTTGGATACTGTCCCTAACCAGTGATTTGCATGCTTCTTTCTTCCTCCTCTGTCTGATGTGGTCTACCCGTCCTTTCTGTTGTGTGATTTTTCTGCCTGGCACGTCCTCCTGTGGCTCTTGGCACAAGTCCTGTCACCTCCACTCATGGGTAGCTTTCTCTGTTTCTGCTCTCCTGGAAGTGCTTCAGGGTTGGGACCTCCAGTCCTTTCCTTCCCTTTCAGTATTGCTTAATGGTTTTTATTTAAATCTCCACCATGTCCTTCCTTCACAGTTCCCTTCCTGTGACTTTCCAGCTAATCTCCACCATCTGGGTCCCCAAACTGTCCTGCTGTGCATCCCATTCTGAGTGGGCTGCACCTCCTTTCATGCTCTTCTACGTTGGCTTCAATTAGGAGCTGGAGGGTTCTCACAAAGCACTCCGAATGGCATCTCTGCTCTGCCCTGGCTTTATTTCTTGAATTCCCTTGGAGTATTCTATCATCTCCTCCTCCTCCAGTGCAGCAGCTTCTGATTTGTGAGCACTGGTTTCCTTTGACCACTTCCTTGAAGTTAACTTACTTCATACCTTGTTTTAAGTTTATGCTCATCTTTGCATTTGTTCAAATGCTTTTATTTTTTTGCTAATACGTTCAATTTTCATGCTTGCCATTTCCGTAGAACCCTGACCCTTCATCAGAATTTCTTTTTATTATTCCTAGGGACTAAATCATTAAAAATGTTGAATACTGTGAAATTCAGTTAAATGCACACTAGATATTGGCTATTATTTTTAAAACTGTGTTAGTGATGGCTGTGAATAGCTACTAATCCTTAAACCATTTAACGGCTCACCTATTTTCAAGACAAACTATCGTTTCTTGTTATCTTCATCTTCCTCTGTCTAATTTTCCTTTTCACTCTAGTTATTCCTTACATTTTTCAGATTAACAAGGTATTAGATCTTTTTTGTTTAATGGTTATTGAAATTTCTTGTGTAGGGTTTTTCTTTCAGTTTTTTAAGTTAATGAGCAAAGTAATTTGTTATATGGTGACATCAGTCTTCCTCACTCCTCTTCCTCACTCCAGTCTTTCTGCTCCACTTTTGCTGGCTGCTTCCATCTTCAGAGCCCCTCCTCTGATCATGGAACATCCATTCCATTCCCCTTTCTTTTTTTCCTCTCTCCCTCCCTCCTTCCCTCCCTCCCTTCCTAACCGCCCTCCTTTCCTCTCTCTTAAGATCTCCTCATCTCATATTGTAGCCTTTCTAGTTTTAAAACACAAGCATGCACACACACAGAGAGCTAAGATCCATATATATATGATCCATATATATATATGAGAGAGACAATATGCAGCATTTATCTTAGTCAGCCTAGCTAGTTTCACTTAATAGAATGATGACTGTTCCATCCACATCCCTACAAATACCATGCTCTCAGCACTCTCTAAGGCTGAACAGACCCTGCTGTGAATAAGCACCACCCTTTTTTCACCCATGCCTGTGTTGATGGGCTCACAAGCTGGCTCTGTCCCCTAGCTATGGAGACTATGGAAGCATGGGAAGTATGTGGCACATCATGGACTTGGTGCTTTAGGAGCAGAATGGGTCTGTAATGTTGTCCTTCGGTTTGTTGAGAAATTCCCATAATAACCATAGCACCAAATGAGCACTGATCAGCTCATTTCTAGATCCCTTGTTCTACAATCTCTTTATTTCTGTCAGTAATACAATTTTTTTGTCACAGTACAATTTGAGATCAGGTATTATATGCCTCCAGAATTCTTCTTTCTACTTAGGATTCCTTTGGCTATCCAGGGTCCTTCATTCTCCCATGAATTGTATAATTATTTTTTTTCTAGAACTGTGGAGAATAGCATCAGCATTCTGGTGAGAATGGTTGAATGTTCAGACTGTTTTTGGTAACATAGCCATTTTGATGATGTTAATTGTGCCATCCCATGAGCAAGGAAGGCCTTTTTATCTACTGGGGCCTTCTTTTTTATATTTTATGCATTTAGAGAGGGGGGGAGGGAGAATGGGTGTGCCAGGGTCTCCACCCACTGCAAACAAACAAATGTATGCACATACATCTGCAGTTCATTTGCAGTGGCTAGAGGCCTTGGCACGCCCATTCTTTATCTATCTATCTGCTTCTCTCTATCTCTCTCTCAAATAAAATTTTTTTAGTGAAAATAGTTTTCATTGTGTGTGTTCCTGTTCAATTTTGGTTATCAAGCTAATAATGGCTTTGTTGAATAAATTTTTTATTATGCCTTTCCTTTCTTTGTTATGGAACAATTTGAGAAGTACTGATGATAAACAGGTCTTCCTTAGAAATTTGGTAAACTCTAGCAGCGAACTGTCTGTTCCTTGGCTGTTCTTTCTGGGGTGGGAAGACTTTTAACTACTGTTTCTGTCTCATTGGATGCCATGAGTCTGTTGAGCTTGTTCCTATCACATTGGTTTTATTTTGGTAGATCATATGTAGTCAGGAATGTATCCATGTCTTCTAGATTTCTCTTTTTGGGGGGGGATATATACTCTTTTTATTTAGTTTGTATCCTCTTTGTCTTTGTTACTTTGGGTGGGAGTGTGTCCATCTTGTTTGTATCTTCAAGAACCAACTCTGTGTAAGTGACTCTCTGTTATTTTTTATTCACTAATCTGTTAATTTCTGCCCAAGTCTTTATTATTCTTTGCTCTTTACTGC
This sequence comes from Zapus hudsonius, assembly GCA_004024765.1. Taxonomy (NCBI): domain Eukaryota; kingdom Metazoa; phylum Chordata; class Mammalia; order Rodentia; family Dipodidae; genus Zapus; species Zapus hudsonius. Next base: position 9,226 of record PVHP010007194.1, read on the forward strand.
ATGTGGGTTTGGCTTGGTTTGTGTGGGGCTCTCCGGGGCTCCTGGCTGCCAGGAGAGGAGCACTTTGCTCCAAGTCACACTGCCTCAGCACCTCGGGTCTGTAGCAATGGAGTCAGGCAGTCAAGGACTGAAACTTCTGAAACTGGGAGCCAAAGTAAACTTTTCTCCATTTGAAATCGCTTTTCTTTGTTATTGATCACTGGGATGAGAATCTGACTGACATACAGGGCATGCAAGCCTATGTAAATATGTGTGACTTATTTGCAGTATTTTTCTTTTTCAAACAATAATTCTGTTTGTGAGTGATCAGCTGAGTCACTTTTATCATGAGTAAGATTCTGGTTTTTTTCAAAATGATTGGTGTTTCTACCCATCATAGTGTGCTAGTAACAGTTTCTCATAATCAATACAGGAAAGAAAGTCAATGGGGACAGTCTATCAAAGGAATTTAGCAGACATCTTTAGCCAGGCATACTTTCATTTTGGAAAATGTTACCACATATTTCACTTCCTGAATGAATAATGAAGTCAGATAATAATTAAATTCTTTCTGTGGTGCTATCACTCTGGAGTTAATTGTTTTTCAATCACATTTTAGATGTGTCACATGTCTGTTAACAATCCTTCAGTTTCTCTTACTGAAGACCCAAATGCCACCCTTGCGTAAGGTTTCCCCTGATTCTGTGCAGAGCACACACACACACACACACACACACACACACACACACACACACACACACTCCACTATATATATGCTTCTCATTTCAGGTGCTGTTTTCAGTCTTGGGTTTCTGATCATTCTTACGTGTTGTTTCTTTAACGTCTGCTTTATCAGACTAAGAAGAAATCGACCAGTCCTTAAGATTTCCTTGACAATCAACACTTTTACTGTTGAATCCACAATCCCTAATGTCCAGACCTTTCTTTATTCCCCAGAGATTTCTGCAATTTTCTCATATGTCATTCCACTTGATTCCTCTCACATCAATGCCCACATATAATCTGTTAAAATTGTACATTCTCATCCTAGGACACCATACTCATTTTCTTCAGTCTTTCTCTCCAGGAGAAAAAAGAAATGTGTTCTTTCGTCTTCTTCATATGCTAACTCTAAGTGCTTCTAAGCAAAATCATTTTTTAATATTTTTATTTATTTATGTGAGGTGGAGACAGAGAGAAAGAAGCAGACAGAGAGTCAAGTCAACACGGGAACACCAGGGCCTTCTCAGCTGCAAGTGAACACCAGATACATGTGCCACTTTGGGCATCTAGCTTCACTTGGGTACTGGAGAATCGAGCCCAGGCCACCAGGCTCTGCCAGCAAGAGCCTTTAACCACTGAGCCATCTCTCCAGCTCCCCAAATGGTTTTTGCTCCTTGAGAAAAGTTGTGCTTTTGTCCCTACCTCAGCTGACTTTCACACCTATCTCTTGATACTCCTACCATGCTCGTCTCTCTCTTCACTCTCTTCCCTTCCCATCCTGCTTCATTTCCTTCTCTGCAGTTGAGATGTCTGTCCTGTGTCCTTCCCCTGTCTTAGAATCCATTGCCTCCATTCTCTTGGAGCAAATGTCTCCTGCCTGGTGTTCACTTCCCTCTTCACTGACACATCACGCTCCTGGAGGAACGTTACCATGGTGCCTGCCTTCTGCATACAAGGAAATATAATTCTCACTTCACTTTTCTTTAGTGAGTCTGTCTTTAGACATCTGTGGCTTTCCTGTGACCACAGCAATCTTAACCTGTCTGTTAATGAACCTAACTTCCCCCGTACTTATGCTCCACTTCTCCTTGTCCAGGCTCTATATCTTCAATGCAAACCCTCACCCACTGACCATGGTTACTGGTCATTCTGGTGCCTCTTGGTGCCTTGTGAAAGGGAACTGTAGTCTGCCCTACAGCCATGATTTTGTATCTGAGCAGAAGGCACAGAGTGTTACCCATACCTGGCTAATGCAATCACTCCATTTTCCAGCCTTAATTTATGTCTTCTCTGAAGGCACTCATTCTCTAAACCAAACTCAATTTCTCTGCTACTCTAAAGCCCATGTCAAACTCTTGCTTTCCAAAGACTCAAATTACTGTAAATATATCCCTAACGTTTCTCCCAGCTGGATTATTAATTAGGGCTCCAGTATAATAGATTGCCTTTGGGCAGTGTTCTGCGATGAAAGAAACTCAGGGCTCCTCTTTGATGGATGGAAACCTTCTCCTTTCCTAGGTGGAATTCAAATACCTTCTTTCCTTCCTTTGTTTTCTTTCTTCTTTCTTTCTCCCTTTCTCCTCTTCCTTCCTTCTTTCCTATGCCCACCCCTCAGCAAAGGCAAAACCGATGAAGCAATCTTATTTTCTGCCTTTAATCTCAGTACATTCACTTAGCTCAATTTTCTCCCTGCAGATCTCTGCCTTATTGCATCCACTGGTAAGGATTTCTCCCCAACCTCTCCATCAAAGCCAGGCAAGGGAAAGCAGTGGCCTTACCAGGCCTGTTCTCATCCCTCTGCGAAGCATGACTTTCCCTAACAGGTACAATTCTCCATTTCCAGGACTTTGGGGGCTGATTTCCACATTGTATTTCCTGGAATACTTTCCCTCTCTCCTCACAGTCGTGTGTGTTCTACAACAGAGAGAACGATTTTACTAGTTAACGGCACACTCCCTGAGAACCTCCTTCCAGAGTACGTAGCCCACTTTTCTCTTTGCCTAGAGTCTGTCATGTGGCCCTGGAAGAAATCTTGGCCAGAGGAAGAATTCTTTCCTTCCATGCCAAGGAGAATGGATGGAATCATACCATTTCAAGTTGCCTTTCAGAATCCTTCACTGGAAAAATTTCTAGGCTTTAAGTAGCCATGTTGAGTTGAGTCCATGCATAAAGAGAGAAAACTGATGAAGAAAGCAGAGCTAGGGGAAGAGTGAGGAAGAGAAGAAGCGGGAACAAAGGAGAAAGCAAGTCGTTGACTAGAGAAAGGCAGAGGCCCAAGATCCTTTGTCTGTGGGGAGGTAGAGAAAGTCAACAAACCCAGTGCTGTTTAAGTTCCTGGGCTCATTTTCTTATGAAACTCATACTTGTGTATTTTCCAATATACTCGCTTTATCTGTCAAAGCTTGTTTGGATAGGTTTGCTCGTACATCCAAATGTCTCCTCTTGAAGACTAAGATAAAAACAGGAGGGTATCACAAATAATAATGATCATGCCCATAATAAAAACAGCTGTCGCTCATGTTGTACTTACTTCGAGCTTCGCATCTAAGGCTTGATGTGCACAAGCACACCCGACAGTTATCTCGTGACAGATGAGCTGCTTGTAGCACTGATGGAGGCAGACGAGACACTGTGTCACATAGCTCCCAGCTGGCCTTTCTGAACCCAGCCTGTCTTCTCCAAACCCCTGTGCTCAACTATAAGCTAATCCATGAGCCGTAGTCTATACGGTGTGTGGGGCAAATGCGTCACAGTTCTAGGTGCTTAGAGTGGATCCATTGCCAGGCAGAGGAGCTACAGCGTGTGTAAATCCATAGAGCAACGTGGCACCAAGCAGGATCCCATCAAATTTTTCTCTCAGAGGGGAGCGTAGTGGTTGGAGGAGAAGCCTGAATGTCTCTGGGAAGTTGTCACAAACACTAAGTCCCAGGCTCTGCCCTGTGTGACAAGTATGTTTCAAGAAGACTGTGCTGTGGTCTGTGTGCACATTCATGATCAAGAAACCATATGCGGAATGTCCAAGTCGATGTCCAGAGGGAGGAAGACACTCCTGTTCCAATCTAGTTATATTGCCACCATGACGACCTGCAAGACAGCTAGCATGTCTTGTGTCTAGAACTAAGGCTGAATGATGATGAAAAGAAAAAGAAATTTGATGGAACTGGGGATTCAGGGCGATATGCACCGGATCCCAGACTCTTGGGCTCCCAAGAAAAGATGCACTATGCGAGCATCTGACGGGGAGGATACTAATAATAGAAGCTAGGTAATCCAGAATGGTGTATATTTGTTAACATATACTGATCTCACTCTCCGATGGAGATTGTGTTTGTATTTTTCAGGATGCAGCGAGAGAGCTATGGCCCATATAGCCCTACCAACCGACCTCAGGCAGAAAGCTGAGATCCTGGCAAGAGATGAGCCACCACAGTCATACCGTGGAGGATCCATAGGGAACCCTGCAGAGAATGACAGGATGAACAAGGCACCCACAGCCACAGCCATTCAATCAACACAGGATAAGCCAGGGTGACAGAAACCAACTATTTTCGACACAAAGACCCCTAAGCTCATCAGGGAACTGAGCGGAAGAGGGGGCGGAAAGATTGTGAGAGCCGTGGTGGGGGAGAATATCAGAGGCATGGCACCCCTCAGTAACAACACACTTGGGTCATGAGAACCCGGCTGAAGACTGGGCTATCCAGGGTCCCCTGCCACAAGGACTGATCCAGAGGGCCCACGGAGGAGGATATCCAGCTGAATGGGGATGGGAAAGGGGGGCAATGAGGAATTGGGGATAACAACTCATTGTTGGCCCACTAAACAATGCAACTCATTATGGACACTAAGAAAAGAAAAGAAAAAGAAATTTGAGACTCTGAGGTTCTGCTCAGAGCTATCACTGAAAATACAGCATATAAAGAAATAACTGATGATTGTCTTACATGAAGCAAGCACTTCTGAGTCTCTGGCCCTTTTACAACTACAAATAATTGCTTCTGTATTGATTTTTATCTTTTGATTTCATTTTCCTTTTGTAAACAGTGAATGGGAGTATGTATTCTTAATGCAGTGGTTGATTTCTTTAGCTACCAAGGTTTATTCAAAGCATGTCTAAAATTTTGCTTGTTGTAGGAACATTATCTGGAACTAGGCAATCTTGAATACCTTTCTACCAGCTTCTAGTCTAAGCCAAGAATGGTGGCCCACGCCTGTAATCAATCCTAGCACTTAGAGGCAGAGGCAGGAGGATTGCTGCAAGTTCTAGGCCAGATGTGGCTAGGTAATGAAACCCTGTCTCAAAACAAGGATAAAAAGGGAGACTAAATTAAATTAAAAAGAGCCCCAGAACCATTTATAAACCTCATCTAACCTTCATCTGTTCAGAGGAGAGGCTGCTGAAAAGCCATTAGTGGCTCTTCAGGGAGCTGGTCTTTAGCAGCTCTCTGCTCTCCATTCCAAGCTAGGGACTCTTAATGAACCAAACTTCAGGAAGCTAACTGACTCCAGGTCAAGTTGTAATTTCAGGAGCAGCTGGGCCCTCCTGGCCATAGCAGTCCCCTCTTCCTTTGAGGCAGCTTCCTTTCCAAAGCCTCTCCACTTCGGCCCTCCTTTGCCAGAGGATCCCTATGAGAATTCCTTAGAATTCCTTCTTCCTCCTACTTTGCTTTGGGGATCAATTTCCCTGTCCTGTGTGTGTGCATGTGATGTAGTGTGTGTATGTGTGTGATGTGGTGTGTGCCTGTGTGATGTGGTGTGTGCCTGTGTGAGTGGTGTGTATATTTATGTGTGTGTGTTGTGATGTGTTGTGATGTGTGTGTATGTGTGTATGTGTGTGTGTATGTGATGTGGTGTGTGTGTGTGTGTTCTATGCACATGCATGTGCCCATGTGTGTCCAATGGGCTTGTGGGGTGCTGTCCCCTGTGGTGGTGGGAGCAGAACCTTGGGTGACTGAATCCATCAAAGGTTCCGGTTTGAACCAGAATCTCTTACGAATTCGAAGCTTTCTGTTTTTCACTCCTCATCAGGGTCATGTTGACACACTCATCACAAATGAATAGCTCATAAGAAAAGAAAACACCACGATGTTCTTTAACCAAAGTTCTCTGTGGCATAGCAGTCCTAGAAATGGAGGCAGCAGGACCCATGGATGACTGCGCTTTGATGGAGACAGGCAGGCAGCATGGAGAGTGCTGGCCTAAGGGAAATACGCCCAGGGGCCCAGCACGTCTTGTCTTGTCCGTTTAGTTTCCTTAGCCTTCTGGGTAGTGTTTCTTCAGGGTCCCTCTGGAATGAAAACCTTCAAGGGAGAGAGTGACCACTCTGTGTCTATGGCCAGCTTTGGGGACAGAGGACCTTTGCAGGAGGAATTCTGGCTTCTTTGACTCACATCAAGGAGGAACGAGGAAGCCAGTCCAGGAGAGTGGAAGGGGCTCTGAGAGACCTGCTCTGTGCCAGTCAGGCTCGGTTCCCAGCACCTACCCTGTCCAAGGACCAGATTTCACGGTCCCAAAGCCCCAGCACACTGATACTCAAACACAGATCAAATCAACACCATACATTTGCAGGAAACACTCGGGAAATATGGGAGGTAAGTTATATACCTTTAAGCCTTCAAAATTTAAGGTATCTATACTTGCTTTTCACTTGTGAATATATCTGGGCACATCCAGGCTTAGGTGATATTTTAATTTTGCCTTCATTAAATCTATATGCACATTTTTATAAATGGAAAGTCATTAATAAATGGGTTCCAAATACACGTAACTTATTCCCATCAGGCACAAGTTTGACATAAAATATAACTTAAACTTATTATAAAATACAGTTAAATATGCTGTATGTAAAAGTTGTATTTCCAAAAGCTACTCCTTTTGACATTGACTAATATTTAAATTTTTTATGGTAAATTTAGGTTTAACTACCTCCCCAGAGTGCCTAGTAAGTTTTCTAAAGTACTTAATGCTGTTGGGACTAAGTGCACCTTTGGAAAGACTCGCATTATGAGCTAATGGATTTGCAAGAGACTTCTGAGAGAGGTTACATATTGCTTAGGCTGCACATGAGAAAGATGAGGGAGTGAGGCTCACCTCACCCAGCGAGCACCCTTGAAATTCTCAGCGCTTTGGTTCTCTTTGCTTCCTTCCCTTCTTAGTCCACTAACCACCCCAGCTAGTCCACTTGAAATCAGACCATGTGAAAATGAGGGCCAGAATTCTGAAATCATACACTTTGAAAACTAGAAAGTAGCAGAAGGAAAATCGTGGGTGAACTTTGCCCTTTACTCCGGTTTGTCCCAATGTGACCACTGCCCGTGGTCATGGATGGACAGCGATGGCTCTTCAGCCACCACAGCTTGGGTTCCAGAGTTCTCCTGCCCTGCGCTTGCTTCTGTGTTCCTCAAAGGACCACAAGGGTCTTGGGGGAAGGAGACATTTGAGACCAGAAAAAACATCTCTATGGTATATTTTGCAGATGTGTCATTCTTGGATTTTTTTTTCCTCTCAGAGAAAAGCCTTGGTTGGCATCTAAAATATATTAAAAAATTGTCAAGAATGGCTCAATTTGATCCTGGGTGAGTCTATGTAAATGTCGTTGAGAGGCAAATAATTCATTTAGTTGACAGTTAAACTTACTCAAAAACATTTTTTGTTTTGTTTTTTGAGGTAGGGTCTCGCTCTAGCCCAGGCTGACCCTAAACTCACTCTGTAGTCTCTGGGTGGCCTAGAAGTCACAGGGATCCTCCTACCTCCCGAATGGGGGGATTAAAGGCCTGAGTTGCCATGCCTGCCTTCATACACATTTTTTAAATGCTTCACCTAAATATTTGATGCACTGACTGAAGCCATATATAAGTATATAACTACACTTACTTTCAATAAACATAACAATTAAAGAAGTCTTCAACTGCATTTTTAAGATACCAGAAGAAACTGTAGCTTGTCACTTTAAGAAGAATGGTTGGTAACGCCCCAAACCATCCATTTGTGTAGCTGTAATCATTCTATGCATCTACATAAAGCTGTATTCAATATTCAAGTTATTCCCCAAGAGCTGGATGTTGGATGACGTTTGGCCAGCGATTTGCGTTGTATAACTGAGTGATCTTAACTGGGGGCTTTGCGGGAGCCAGCGAGCCTCACTGACAGTGAACCGTGGAGTCACCGACTTAGCCGGGGTGTTGAGAAATGCGCACAGTGACATTCCTAATGAGGCTGCTGACTTAGCTCTGGGCTGACGAGGAGGAAAAGAAACCCTGTCGCGGTGTAAAAACAACGCAGAATAAACAGCCGCAAAGCCCACCCGAGAGCTGAAGCCCGCCGGGGTTGGGGGCTCGCGCCCTCGCGGGGCAGCAGGTTGCCACTTGCGCCGGGGACCTGCGGGCGGCCGGGACGATCGCGGGGTTCCGGAGACCGCTGCCCGGGACCCGCGGGCTCCCGATCGCTGGGCAGAAGGTGGACAACTTCACCGGGACCTCCGGAGGCCAGCCGCCACCCCGCCGAGCGCCCCGCCGAGCGCCCCGCCGAGGCCCGCGCAGCGCGGTGCAGGACCCGAGGACCCGGGCGCGGAGCCGGGGTCCCCCGCCAGGACCCGCCCCTCGCTCCCCGCGGAGCGCAAACTCCGCCCACCCCGCCGGGAGCCCGGCTCCGCGGCCCGCCGAGCCCTCGGCACCGAGCCGCGCGCACCGCGGGCGGGACCCGGCGGAGAGGCGCTCCGGATCGGGCCGCGCTCCGAGGCCCCGGGGGCCGAGCGGCCGGCGCTCCGCGGGGCTCCGGGGGGACCGGCCGGGGCCGGAGGACGACGATCGCCGGGAACCGCGGCCGCCCGCGCCCTCTCCGCTCCGACGTCCCCGCGCCCCGCCTCCGCCGACCCTCGCGACCACGCGCTCGGAAACTCGTCGCCGGAGGAGTCCCGGGGCGCCCGGCGGCGTCTCCGCGCTCCGGGAAGCCGCCCCGGCCCGCCCTGCGGCCGCGGCCCCGGGGCGGATTTCATGGCCCGGGGCGGACGCGCGGCCGGAGCCGGCGTGGGCGAGTCCCCGCGCGCGCCGATCCGCGGGGCCCCGGCGCCCCGCCGCCGCCTGCCCGCGCGGCCGCCTCGCCCCCGACTCTGACTCGGGGGGCCGCGCGATGGCCGAGGCGCTGTGGCCCGCGGTCCCCAACGGGACGGACGCCGCCTTCCTGGCCGGCCCGGGGTGGTCGCCGTGGGGAAACGGCAGCGTGGCCTCCACCGCGCCCCTCGCCGCCGCCGCCTACAAGTGCGCCCTGACCAAGACGGGCTTCCAGTTCTACTACCTGCCGGCCGTCTACATCCTGGTGTTCCTCGTGGGCTTCGTGGGCAACAGCGTGGCCATCTGGATGTTCGCGTTCCACATGAAGCCCTGGAGCGGCATCTCCGTGTACATGTTCAACCTGGCCCTGGCCGACTTTCTGTACGTGCTCACCCTGCCGGCCCTGGTCTTCTACTACTTCAACAAGACCGACTGGATCTTCGGCGACGCCATGTGCAAGCTGCAGAGGTTCATCTTCCACGCGAACCTGTACGGCAGCATCCTGTTCCTCACCTGCATCAGCGCGCACAGGTACAGCGGCGTGGTGCACCCGCTGCGCTCGCTCGGCCGCCTGCACAAGAAGGGCGCCGTGGGCGTCAGCGCGCTCGTGTGGCTCGTGGTGGCGGCGGCCATCGCCCCCATCCTCTTCTACTCGGGCACCGGCGTCCGCAGGAACAAGACCGTCACCTGCTACGACACCACGTCGGACGACTACCTGCGGAGCTACTTCATCTACAGCCTGTGCACCACCGTGGCCATGTTCTGCGTCCCCCTCGTGCTCATCCTGGTCTGTTACGGCCTAATCGTGAGAGCGCTCATCAACAAGGACCTGGACGACTCGCCCCTCCGCAGGAAGTCCATCTACCTGGTCATCATCGTCCTCACGGTTTTTGCCGTGTCCTACATCCCCTTCCACGTGATGAAGACCTTGAACCTGAGGGCCCGGCTGGATTTTCAGACGCCAGAAATGTGCGATTTCAACGACAGAGTGTATGCCACCTACCAGGTGACCAGGGGCCTCGCGAGTCTCAACAGCTGCGTGGACCCCATTCTGTATTTCTTGGCGGGAGACACGTTCAGAAGGAGACTGTCTCGAGCCACCAGGAAAGCTTCGAGAAGGAGCGAGGCAAATCTGCAGTCCAGAAGCGAAGAGATGACCCTCAACATTTTATCCGAGTTCAAGCAGAATGGAGACGCGAGCTTGTGAAGGCACAAGCCTCCCAAGAGCTCACGCCTGGGACGTGGTAGGCTGCCTTTCTCCTCTCTAAGTTCTGGTAACTTTAGCCAACACCCAGAGCCAGAAAGCTGGGGGGGTTGAAAGCTGGTAGCCTTCACCACACACACATTTAGCTGCAGGATTTGTGGGCCTCCCTTCTTGCCCACTGGAGGTATGTATCTGTCCTAAAACAGTCCTGCCTAGGTAAACATGAACTTTCTCTTTCAAATACACAAGTCGTTCTCATTAAAGTGTGCGCATGAGTAGCAGAGCTGTTGTGACATTACCTTTTCTCCAAGACAGCTGTCCACCTGAAATTTGAGTTTATGATTTTCCAGCCTTTATTGCTTCGAATAAATAGCTCGTGGCATGAGTGCACTGAAAATAATCTATATTTTCAGGAACTCTTTAGAATCCTATAGCAAAATACTGAACTGAGTTCCCGAAGAAAGAATGAATGAGCAGTTCTCGGATACTTCTCTTTTCCAATTCTTTATAAGCATGGGTGGCGGCTGGTAATCTCTGGGGAATTCACTTAAAAGGTCAAGTGATTGAATGTAAAGGCATGAGAAGTGGGCGTTTTCCATTCTTTCTGGAAATCTGATCCGTTGCTTGTTGCATGTTTGATGGCGGGAGACAGTATAGATTACCTCAGTGGTGAAATGCGTTCAGAGTGGCTGAAGTGTGTGTATTGTCCTTTTAAACACCTCCATCTGAGAGGCTTCTGTGATCAAAGAGCGCTTACTACCCCTCTTCTGTCCTGCAGCTCTTCGTGTTCTCAGACAAGTGCTCACTCACATCTGTAAAAACAATTGTGAGGAATCAGTTCAGCTTCAGACTAGTTTGAATGAAGCTGAGTACCTTCTAGCAATTTGAGGGATATTGGATTGATGGTCTATTGAATTTTCAGAGGGTGTGTGTGACAGTCAGCCACGGTGTGACTGGGAGTGGGAAAACTGCTCTCTAGAATGAGTTGATCTTAACATCGTACTGGAAAGATTACTTTCTTTTTTTTCTGCTTTTTTCAGAGGGCTTGAAAACTTTAACTTTGACAAAAGACGCAGGGAGACTTTATGTAATTTGTGTTCATAGAAGGTACTGATGGAATCCTTTCATGAAGCTGATGTCCTAACATTTGGTGTTTAGAATGGGACAGGAAATACATATTTGCAAAGGAAAAATGGAAATTGACTTTATGTACCTAAAGTACCAAGTCACTAAGTTTAACTGTTCATTAAACTATTAATAGTTTCTTTCTTTCTTTGCATTTCTTCTCTGCTAGGCATTAATGAAAATTTCAAAGTATTTAAGCAATCTCAGTAATTTTCAATAAATAGAGAAGTCCTGCATTTGTAGCTCTTGGAATGGTCAAATTTAATAAACAGAATAATGGAAAACACAGTAGCCTCAAATAAACAAAATTCAGTCTACAGAATTTTGAGTTTTGGAAGCCTAGTCCTCACACAGCTGTAACCTAAGTTTGCAAGTGATGGTGGAATGAAATTCTGTGAGCAAAGCAGTGTGGGATTGCATATGAGGTCAAGAAGGAACCTTTGTGCCCTGTGAGTTTGGTGGAAGGAGGATTGTGAGACCTTCAGAGTAGCTTCCATTTACCCCATCCCCAGCCTCTCAGGTCAGGAAGGAAAAGCTGGAGTTTTGAGTTCCTACACGGTGGTTCTTTGTATGCATTCATTTGGGCCTCCTCGCCTGAGGGTTTCAAGGTCCTCTCTTGGTTGTCTGTTTCGGCATCCTAACAGACTGCATCTCAAGTGCATCTTGTGTTAATTCTTTCATTCGGTGATTCAAGAATCATTACAAAGCTGACCAAAATGAAAATGCCAGAGACACACAGCTCAGTGGATGTCGTCACAATGCTATATAGATTTTTTTTTTATTTTGTCCCCTTGTAGGTCTCAGGAAGCCAGCCTGATCTGGCATTTGTGTTGATACATTGTTTCAGCTTCCAGAGACTATTCTGTGAGAATGTGTATCCAGTGAGGAGGTAGATGATGATTAGAAATTTTACTATTTGGCAAGCCGCCCCTCTGAGGCCTGTGCCTATTAGGCAAGAGCTCTACAATCCAGCTACATCCTCGGCCCCCAAAGTGTTTCTTCTTTAGCTTTATGTGCCTGATAATGAACGATGACATATCACTGCCTGCATGCCAAAGAGAAATGAGAGTGATCGTGCCATCTTTTCCCAGGTCAAAAGAAGCCCGCGAGAAGATCTGTGCTCGTGATCAAGGCATATGGAGGTCTGGAAGAGGCTGGCGGAAAATCTGGTTGGTGCTTAGGATGCTGGTGTAAGTATTTCGCTCATCAGGACAGAGATCTGTTGACATTTGGATGAAAGGCAATAAAAATTTGAGGCTTAAACAAGTAATTTTCACACTACAAGAAATATTTTATTGAGTACACGTTGGAGTCTTGGACACAAAACAGCTGGTTTGTAATTATGTTAATGTAAAGAGACAACCGATGAAGAAATGGTGCCTCTGGGAAGGACTCCTGACCCTTTAAGACCCTCCAGGTGGAAAAGGTGGGTGGCATCCTCTGGCTGATACCATACAGATGTGGTACAGCCTGAAGTGTGCCAAATTGGCCGCTGCATTTCCAGGACTCTTCTTCCCCGTCCTTGAACAGAACTTAGAACTTCTTAGTGTTCACCAGTTGTGATGGGGCCAGGTAACACCCTGCAAGCCGCCTCTGGTTCCTCAGTGGGACACCAAACGATCTTCCAAGCAAGGCAGTACTCAGTCCTTCCAGCAGCTGGAATTCAACTAGGGAGAGGACTGAAATCTGGGATTCCTGTAAAGATGTACAGGAGCTTTAACCTTGCTGGGCGAATTGTAACTATGGTAAAGGTATTTAATGAAGCGCTCCCAGGTGTTTAGTTGCACAGATTATAAAACTTCCTTGAAAGTTCCCACACACCGATGTAAATTATATTTATTGCAATGTAAAATATGAATATGTCACACTGGTGTATTTTACAGTAATATATGATGCATAGATAAAATGAGAGTTATCTGTCATGACAGTTTTCAGATAGTAGGACCTTAAAATGCTTTTAAGACTTCAGTTTTTATTTTTGTCCAAAATATGAAAATCTTTTATGATTTATGTGTTTAATTTTCCCTAGAAATGCACTTGCATGTTTCATTTCTATTTAGTTCTTATGACATAGACATCATTTGGTGTTAGATTATAAGATCAATAGTGAGTGTACTATATCCTGTATTGTGTAAATTTTATATATGGATTATATATAAAAAAGTTTGTGTTGTCTTTTCAGAAGGGTTGGAATTTTCCCCTGCTGTGTTCAGCGCTTCCATTCACAAAGGCAAAGGCTGGTCTTAAGGTTCAAAGTCAATCTCATGGGTTAGAAGGCTACTGATTGGGCATTGTGGATACTGCATTTGAATTTAAGGAAAGAAAAAAAAACAGCTTCAGGAGTCTCTCTTGTGCATTTCTGAAGTTGTGAGTTGTGTTTCTTCTTAAGGCCAAAGAGTATAATTCTACATTCTTAATGTAGAGTCTTTAAGTAACCTACTGCCAGCAAATTCAACATCACTGTTGGTTAAGATGTTTGCTTTGGGCTCTGGAAAACTTTAATGCCAAGTTTAAGGTGTATTTATGTTATTAGCTGCAAAGATTCTGTTATGGTTTCATTCTGTCATGCATGTGTTACACACATCATTACAAATTAAAGTGAAGGTGAATATATGTTCCATATCAAAACTTGTGAATTACATGGTTTTAGTGCTTTTGCAAGAAAATGTTTATTTTTGTATTCTCTTCAACTAGTTTGTCGTGGCTAGTACTACGGAGTGCTTGGGACGAAGCAGTGTTACTTGACATTTTGAGCTGCCTCAGGTTTATCTGAATCAGTGGTACATTAATGAAATCCAGACGAATTGTGCACAGTTATGTCTTTAATGCAAAGAAAGTACATTTCCTGTAAAAGCATATTATCGTTTACATGCAGAGGTAAGCAGAGCTCACATGTTTCTGTTTGTGTTTGTGGGTGTGTGAGCATGTGTGTGTCACTTGCGGCAGCCAATTTTGTATCTGCTATTTATAGTAAACAGAGATTCAAAACTGTGGTCACCAGAACTGTCCTGATCATAGACCATTAAAACAGAAACAAAAAAAAAGACATAATAAAACGATGAAATGTGTTTAGATGGTTTCTGTATTATAGTGAGTGATGACCATGCTCCATTTACCAGATCACCATATAACATACAGTGACATGCTGTATTAACTCACGTGATTTCTGAAACTGTAGAAAACTGGGCTATAAAATTCCAGGGTTAAAGGAAGAATCCTGGTGCCAGGCAATTTCTGAGGCTATCACTATTGGATTTTCAATTATGAGCAGGGACATGGTTTAATTCTTGAAAGCAAAATACGGGATGATACATCAATAGATACTTCATAGATGGTATTAAAATATTGACTATAATCTTTTCTCATTTCATTTGTGTCATGGTTTGATCCAGGTGTCCCCCACAAACAATTGAATGTGTTCTGATAGATCAACCCTCAGCTGATGGCAATTCGGGAATTAGAACCTCACTAGAGCTGTGTTGCTGGGGTGGGCTTTTGGGGGTTATAAGCCAGCTTCCCTTGCCAGTATTTGGCACACCTTCCTGCCGCTGTTTCCAGTGCTGTGGCAGAGGTGATGTCCACCCTCTGCTCATGCCATCGTTTTCCCTGCCAGGATGGAGTCTCCCCTCGAGTCCGTAAGCCAAATAAACCCATTCCTCCACAAGCCGCCTTTGCTTGGGTTCTTCCTGCGCAGCAACTAGAAAGCTGACTGCAACAATTTGTAATTCACAGAGGAAATCGTACTAACAATACATTGTGGTTTCTGTTATATAGTCTACATTGTCTTCACCTTCCAGGTGTGTGTGAGAGAAAGAAGGGGGAGAGAGAGAGGAGAAAAGAGATAAAACTGTGGAAGACAGTGGAAGCATGTCTGCAACATTACATCTTTAAAGGGGAGCATAAGTGTACAGTGATCTTATATGTGGTCCTGAGGCATCTTCTCAATCAGCCCTGTAGCAGCACATCCCTTGCAGAACGTGAAACTCTTTCAGGTCCTTAGAGTCAGGGCAGTGACTGCTCGTTCTGTCTTTAGAGGTACTGGTCATGTGTGAATCCTTACTTGCAAACGTCCCCGTAGGCGGGGTCTTTCAGCGTGTATATGTGTTGGAGTATGTGTGGGTGTATATGGACTCTACCATAGAAATGGCACAGATGATTCATGAAGAATTCAATCTAAACCTTGGAACATCTGTGACCTATGATTTCAAGGATTAGGGCCAAAACTCTTTTTCTTTAGAAATCAGTATCCGTTTTAATCCCTTCCCTTATGTTAAAGAACTGAGAAGTTTTAGGCTCTTTTCAGGAGATTCAGGGTTTTGCCCCAAATATGGACAAAGCTTCCATTTCCAAATGTAGAGGCTTCTCCTTGATTCAGAGGACATCTTGTTACGGCTTCTCGGTGTCTGGTGGCACAGGCTTTGGTGACACCACACATGTTCACTAGACATCTATGTAAATGTTTGCCTTGTGCTTAGTTCTAAACCCTGCGAAGCCCTTAGGACTGGTCCTTGTCAGTCTGGCTTCTGGGACAGATGGACAGTCCATACCAGCAGCTGTGGGTGTGTCCAGTGCCTTGAGCTTCAGAAGAGAGCTGGGTGGGGGATGGGGGGCCAGTGGAGTCTAGCACAGAACGGAACAGGGAACTCCCTGCCTATCTTTTTAAAAATATATATTTTATTTATTCATTTTCAAGCAGAGAGAGAGAAAGAGAGAGAGAGAGAGAGAACCAGGGCCACCACCTTGTGGGTCTGGCTTATGTGGGACCTGGGGAATTGAACCAGGAGCCTTAGGCACTGGAGGCAAGTGCCTTAACCGCTGAGCCATCTCTCCAACCCCTCCCTGCCTATCTTGATTAACTGAGGCTGAGGGAGAAATCACCTGTGTGAAGGAGGAAATCGCTCCTAGATGGAGTAAAGAATCCTGTTGTCTTGGTTTGCCTGTGAAGCACGCTCTTGATTGAAGGCAGAGCTGGGAAGAATGCAGATCGTGTGATGGCTGACCAAAGAAACAGGATTGACCTCCAGGGATGACCCTCTGAAGGTTTGTGATTTTAATTCCAGACAGACAACACACTTAGACTTACATGTGCTTGTGGCCTGTGTTCCAGTGAGAATTTTATTTTTATTGTGGACCTCAAAAATTGGTAACCTGTCCATACTCCATTTAGAAAGCATGCATGGGCCTAAAGGAACAGAACATAAGGGGTTGTTTTCAAAACTGCATTTAAGTAAATGTGAACGTTCTTAGTTGTTAACTTTGTTACGTGCATTCCTTATTTTTTTACTTTTAATATTATTTTCTTCCATTCAGAATTCCCAAAGAATGTGCAGTCAGAGATGGTATAGTTGAACCGACTTTCGTCAATGGTGGCAGCTTCACTTTTCATATCATTTCTTTAAGTTCATACAGTTAAAGTCACAAACCTCCACTGTGTTCAAGAACATCAGAAAGAAAAACAAAACCCTGCCAATCAATAAAGGGGCAAATGAATGGACAGATAGTTTTCAAAAGACTAAACACCAGAGGCCAGGAGATACTTTCAAAAGTGCTTAACATTCTTAGCTATCAGGAAAGCGCAAAGGAAAACGACCTGAGCTCCCATCTCGTGACTAAGGGCATGGAGAGGATGTGGGGAAAGGAGAAGCCTCTTCAAGGCTGGTGGTGGTATAAGCCTGCATGGCCACTAGGGATGTCAGCATGGAGGTCTCTCCAAAGTTGACAAAAGAATTTCCCTTTGACCCTGTTATAGCATTCATGGCATACACCCAAACTCCGCCTCTTCCCACCAAGGTGCTCCTACATTCATGTCCATAGTGATAAGGAAAAGGAACTAGACTCAATGTCCATCAACAGGTGGAGGAGAGGGATACATAATGACATTTAACTGTAAATAAAAATGAAATTACAAAATATGCAGAAAAGCGGATACATCTGTGTTGTAGTCAACTTTCTAGTTGCTGCGCAGAAAGAACCCAAACAAAAGCGGCTTGTGGAGGAATGGGTTTATTTGGCTTAGGGACTCGAGGGGAGACTCCATCCTGGCAGGGAAAACGATGGCATGAGCAGAGGGTGGACATCACCTTGCCACAGCACTGCAAACAGCAGCAGGAAGGTGTGCCCAACACTGGCAAGGGGAAGCTGGCTTAGAACCCCATAAGCCCGCCCCCAACAACACAGCTCTAGTGAGGTTCTAATTCCCGAATTGCCATCAGCTGGGGATCAATCATTCAGAACATATTCATTTGTTTGTGGGAGACACCTGGATCAAACCATGACAATCTGTAAAGTATTAAGTGAGGTGACCCACATTGCATATTCTCGCTCATACACAGATCCTTTTATATGCATGAATGCATGTATGTATGCATGTGTGTATGTATGTATTTGTGTATGCGTATATGTATGTATGCATGTATGCATGGGAGTGAGTGGGGGTGTAGGCTATAAACAAAGGAAGGAGACCATGAGAAGGAGAAAGGTGTCCAGAAAGGGGTTAGGAGGACAGTAGATACATATGACATGAAAGTGGAAAAATAGTTTTGTGTGTGTGTGTGTGTGTGTGTGTGTGTGTGTGTGTGTGTGTGTGTGTGTGTGGTGGGGGTGAGGTGAATGAAAGAAGAAGAAAGATCAGGAGAGGTGAATTAACAAAAACAAATTATATTTTAAAATGTTGTAAGGAAAAACTACTTTAAAAGCTATCTTAAAAAGAGCATTAGCTTGCAGTCAGAAAGCTGTGACGTTGAGCCTGCCTCTGTGATGTAATATTTGTGTTCCTGAGCAAGTGATGTCAACCTTCTCGGCTGTCTTCTATAGTGGCAAAATGGGCGTCATCATATGTAGCTCATGAAATATTGGCAGAACAAAAGTGAATATACAAAGCATATTCCAGAATGCACACTTACTAAGGGTCCTAAACGTACACTTACCAGTGTCCCACAGTGCACACTTACCCAGTGTCTACTTACTTAGTGGAAGAAATGACATTTCCAGAGAGGCGTCAGCTGCTCTGAGCTTAAATACATGTTAAGAACGTCACACTCTCATTCTGAGCCTGTCACAGGTGCTGATTTGCTGATGTTATCGATGTCTGTGTCCTCTTTCATGCCGTGCACGCTTTGTGGGTCGCCTAGACATTCTTGTGGGATTGAGAGATTGTTTGGATACAGCTAATTTTGTTCCCTTGCACCCTCCATTGAATGCCAGAGCCAGATAATAAGGAACATTCAAATTTTATGCTTTGTGCTATGATATTTATTGTGTATGAAAGACAAGGGTGCCTGAGATAAAAATGTGTCCAGCTAAAAATATATTAAGAGGAAGCGTCTACTGACCTCCTTTGCCAAGCCCCAGCCCTCAAGTTCATGGTTTATTTTCAGTCACCACAGTCCAGAGTCTGGTCTTCATTTCTTGCAGATCCAGAAACTTGATCCGACAGTTCATCAGGAGTTCACCAACACAGAGGGACTGACTCACACCAAGCACATTGACAAGAGAATCCTTCACTAGCTAGATTGTCAATTTCAAATATACAATGGTTATATCTTCGTCACAATAAGAGGCATCTGCCTTTTGGTACAGGGGTGGGAGGGATTCAATTATATACCAGAAAGATGCCTACGGAGTTTAAAACAGGAACAATGATTGTGATATTCTTGAAAGACATTTTAATAAGAAAAAAGCAGCTGAAAGAATTACGTTTCCCCAGAGATATTGGGTTTGCTGACCAGCAGCTGTCTTGGACGTGCTAATCACTGGTTGGTGGTCCTGCACTCTGCCTGCCTGGGACCTCTGCACAGCACATGTCCTGGAACTCCACGTTTGTTTCTCTTAAGATTCACCATGGACATCAGGCTTCCTCAGAGGCAAACTTCCTGTGGTGACATCGCTTGCCTGGTGAGTAGGAGAGGAGGGCAGCGGTAGGAGTGACCAGGGCTTGCTGGTCCAGATAGACAACTTCAACGGGAAGGGTGGAGTGGTCAGGTCAGCGCAGAGGTGCAGGAGTGAGAGGTGTGCGCACAGATTAAAGCTGCAATCAGGAAAGTAGACACAATCCTTCAGGAGTGTATGCAGAGGAGAAGAAGGCTGGTCAGTGAACCCGAAACAGCCCCAACGATAAGGCGCAGTCAGGAAGGACTAGAGTCAGAGCAGCTCTCTCTCCAAGGAAATCAGCCCAGAATAGAACTGGATGGGAGATGGCACATCCACCTGGGTCCATTGCGTCTATAGACTGCAAAGCTGGGTACCACTGAGACACCTTTAAGTCGTAAAAGGCTCTTTATTAGCATCGCTGACTGCTGAAGAAGTATGTTAGGGGGCAGAAAGGACATTCGGGTTAGTAGCTTGCAACAAGAAGTAGAGAAAGGAGAAAGATTTTTGAGGACACTGAGGAAACAAATTGTGGAAGTTGGGGTGGATGGAGGATGTCACCAGGATAAAGGAAAGGGCTCAGTTATCTTTCAGGAAAGGTAACCAGGACATTCAGCCATCTCCTGCAGTCTGAGAGGCCATCCGAGTGAAAGAAAGCCACGCTTGTAAGTTCAGGACAAGAACCAGATGGCTAAGGGGCGGCAAGGCTGTAGACGTGCCCAGAGGATGCCGGAGGAGAACAGCGCGTCAGGGGAGTGAGCAGAGTTAGTTTGCATCATTCCAAAGGAGACCTCGGCCTGGAGTTGGAGCAGGATGTCAAGAAGCCATGGGAGGCTGGAAGCCTTGCTGTCCTCTCTGGTGCTGCAAGGGTAACCCCACGGGAGAAGGGAGAGCTCCTAGCGTAGAAGTAGTGGATGCTAGGGAAAGGGTACCCATCCGCGTGGTGCAGGGCTGTGCTGTGACATCAGAGATAAGGTCATAAAGTCACAGACCACACTGGTTGCAACGCTGTCTCCAGGAGCTCAGAGATACCATGAAAAAGCCATTGAAGATTATACTTGATAAGGTTCTGAAAGCCCTGTGTGTGTGTGTGTGAGTGTGTGTGTGTGTGTGTGTGAGAGAGAGAGAGAGAGAGAGAGAGAGAGAGAGAGAGAGAGAGAGAGAGAGAGAGAGAGAGAGAGAGAGAGAGAGAGAGAGAGAGAGCGCCAGCCCAGGCCATTCACATTATGCCTGTAGACAGCAGACATCCAACGTTATTGGAGCATCTGGCTGGGGCAGAGGCTTGTTGGGAAAGGAGATGGATTGAATTCAAGCACCCGGCAGAGCAGGGGCATCAGATACATGTGCAGGAGACGTCCTAGCTTTGGCCTTGGAACCTAAGTAACCCAGACAGACCCTCTCTGCTAAGATTTGTGGAAACTGCTCACCCACAGAATCTGTGAGTAAAACAATAACTCAGTGGATATCTTGTGTCGCTGAGATGGTTCTTGGCACAGCTGTAGACATGGGAACAAACAGGCCATACATAGTGGGAACTGAAGAGGGGTCATCTCTGTGTCCTGTGGTGTCGTCATCATGTTGGGGTGACCAGGGGTGGGTAATGATGGAGGTGAGGGTGCAGCTGGGCGAGGTTCCCATCAAGGCCAAGCACTGCACGGCTGCACAGGCATAGAATACGGAGTAAGACTAACCCTTTGAGGATGATGGAAGCTAGCTTTTCTCCAGCTTGCAAGATGATTTGAACCGACATCTATTTGGCGAGCTAGTGCCTGGCATGGTTGAATATGTCATGATCACCACTTGTGGCAGTTTGAGTCAGGTGTCCCCATAAACTTGTGCATTCTTAATGCTTTGTCCCCAGCAATTTGGTGGCAATTTGGGAGGTGGATCCCTGCTGCAGAGGTTTTGTTTCGGGGGGGGGGGGAGGCTTAGGGACACCATAGTCATCTCCTCCTAGGCAGAACTTGGCTCACTACCCTGCTGCTGGTTTCCACCCACAGTGGCAAGGAGGTGACGTCATATCATCCTTTTTTCTGCCATCACGAAGCTTCCCCTCCAGACTGTGAGTCAAAATGAATCGTTTCCTCCCATCGGCTGCTTTTGATTGTTTTGTCCCAGCAACAAGAGGGTAACTTCAATAGCTCTGCTTTCTCAGCAGCGTGAGGGATTTCATGAGTACTTATATTAGCACAAAAGAGGGCTAAGTACCCTGTCACAATGTACTGTGGTTTAAAAGGACCCGACAGAAGATAGAATTGGGATTAAACTTGAGTATTCATAGAGGAATTTTTTAAAGTTGGGTTTAAGGATAGAATGAAATAATCATTTTTAGCAAAAAGCCTTCAAGGATAAGAATGTTCAGACTTGGAAATGTCTCAAGTATCCATCCACAGATGAATGGTGCCAGGGGTGGTGGCCCCACCCTTAATCCCAGCACTCAGCAGGTAGCGGTAGGAAGATTGCTGTGAGTTCAACTCTAGCCAGGGACTACAGAGTGAGTTCCAGGTCACCTGGGTCAGAAGGAGACCCTACCACAAAAAAAAAAAAAAAATGAAAATAAAAACAAAAAATAAAATGGTGACTGGAAAAATCAGAAACATCCTTAGAATGGACTGTTATCTAGGAATCAAAGTAATACATTTATTAGTAGACACAACATGGACGAATCTAAGCTGTGCTGAGAAGAAAATAAAATGAATTTTAAAATAATAAAAATAAAATAAATAAAAGCACAAAAGAACACATGATAGATTATTGTCTAATAAGAGAATGTGAAACAGGAAGAGTAAAGTCATCCAATAGTATCAAAGTAGAGCTCACTCACTGCCAAGGGCATGACAGTAATGACAGGGGTCTTAACTGTGAAGCTCCCAGGGAACTCCTGGGGTGATGGGCATTTTCATGGGGGTCCTGGCCAAACTGTGCACTTAGCTGTGAGCTCATTTTATTGTGTGTTCATTGTTGCTCAATTAACTTGACGTGGGAGATAGAGCGCTGTATCAGTTTCCTTCTTGTTGCTCTGAACAAATAGGAGGCCAACTTAAGAAAGCAAAAGAGTTTAATTTGGCTTACAGCGCCAGAGGTTAGAGTCCATTATGGCAGGGAAGGCACAGCAGGCCTGATTGGGAAGCTGATGGGGGAGGGGGGAGAAGAGAGTGAGAGGCAGAGAGAGAGAGGGAGAAACAGAGAGACAGAGACAGAGAGACAGAGAACAGCAAGAAGGACTGGACTGTACGACCTCAGTGCCTAGAGGCTCCACTTCTGCAGCTCCCACACTTCCCCGACAGTACAGCTTTGCTGGGGGCCTAGTTTTCAGGCACATTTTACATTAAACCTTCACAAATATAGGTGAGAAATCAGAGCTGATACTATGGCTCTGCTGTTGCTCAGAAGCTGTCAGGAGTGGGAAATGTCCCCCGTGTCCCTTTGAATGCAGTGACAAGACTCAGCATATAGGGCTGTTTAAGAGAGACAGTCAGGCTGGAGAGATTGCTCAGTGGTTAAGGCGCTTGCCTGCAAAGCCTAACAACCCAGGTTTGATTCCCCGGTGCCCACATAAAGCCAGATGTACAAATGGGCCCATGCATCTGGAGTTTGTTTGCAGTGGCTGGAGGCCCTGTGCACCCGTATTCTTTCTCCTACCCTTCTCTCTCTCTGCTTGCAAATAAATCATTTTTTAAAAGAGGGAAAGACACTCAAAATCCAGCTGTTTTTCAAAGACGTAGCTGTCACTTTGTCATAGATGGCAAGACACCAACTGTGGTAGTTTGAATAATGTCCCCCAAAAGAATTAAGGATTTATTAAAATTATTAATTGTCTCCAGGCTTCTGGCTAGAGGAAGTACCACTTTGGCCTAGCCTCCTGGGGACTGACCCTTTCTAATTTGGATGGAAAATAGTAAGGATAGATATGCAAAAGAAGAGCTGGAACCCTGACCTGGAGTTCTGCATTTTGTGAATCACAGTGTGTGACAGTGTGCTTGCTTGTGGTGCTGGTGCTGGGCTTCTGTCTGTCTCTGCTTGGATCTGTGAAAAGGGGCCAGCCTTTTTCCCCTTAACTTCTTCCCCTGGATCTGCTCAATAAATATTTTCCTCCCCATAATCGTGCGTGCTTTGGAGATTCATCCCAGCGGTGTGTAGCTGTCACCTTGTCATGGATGACAAGACACCGACCCAGAAGCAGCTTGTGGAAGGAAAGGGTTGATTTTGTCGTAAGTTTCAAGGGGAAGTTGAATCATGTCTGGGGCAAGATGAAAAGGCAGGGAGGTTCCGCATTAGCACGAAGGAGTTGTGTATGTGCTCGGCTTCATCTGGGCTCTTTTCTAACCCCAAGGCCACCCCAGTGAACACACCTCCTCCAGCAAGGCTCCACCTCCCAAACCCCACAGCTCTCCCAAACCAGCTGGGGACCAAGTATTCAAAACAGCTGAGCCTATGGGGGCATCCCATTCACACCACCTCAAAAGTGATGAGAAGTCATGAAAACATGGGAAAGAACAAGTGTTCAAGGCGACTTGTTCAAAAGATAAGGTGGGGGAGGAAAGACGGGCCAAGAGAGACGTGGGAAGGGCTGTGAAGAAGGCCTGGGTTAGCCTGGGGCTGCCTCTGTCTGAGCGGAAACTTTGAGAGCCTGGGAGTCAAGACAGCTGTCTGTGAGCAAGAGGCTGTGGGCAGAGAGAGGCGTCACTGCAAAGGACCACTGATGACAGCTGGAGCACCATCCTCGTCATCCTCGAGGCACAGCCCTCGGCATCTGGAAATGCAGACCACATGCCACTGGGACCAGTGGCTCAGTCTGCCAACAGCCATCAAACTGCTGCTTGCCTGTCTGAGATTTCCATCACTGCACAGTGAAAGGACCCACGACGAAAGAGTCTGTGATGCCTGGGAGTGTCCCTATATAAGTCGTTCCCTAGCTTGGCCAGGTGTCCTTAGAGCAGCTGGTCTGTCCGCTACACCGATTGGTTGTGAGGCCATCGTTGTCCATCCATTACTGGGTGTCCAGCCTCTGGGCTTGGATCACAGAATAGGACTCTCTACACCAAATGCCCACACTTCTCCACACTGACTTTTCTAGCCACTTGTGTGTGGGCCACGAGGAAGGTGAGTCAGGGATCGTCACAAAGCAAAAACTGCCACATAAAGGAACCCTGCCGTCCAACGGGCAGTTCAAAGTGAAGACGAAATTCATAAACGGAGCTAAAACAATTGAGACCAGAGGTTGAGTCAAGGTCAAAGCGAGTCTTGATATTACAGGGCGTTCAGTTCATTGGTGGTGATAGGGCAGAAATCCCAAGAGAGGCAGCGTTGAGCTGGGACACTGAGAATGAGGCGGTCCTCTCACTGGTTCTTCTGAACCAAGCTCTGGCCTGAACTCACCAAATGGTGGCTGTTAATGGTGAATGTGAGAACGTGAAGGGGTGAGGCTGGGAACCCAAGCCATGGAGTTGGGCATCACCTTGGGAAGGTCAGTCAAATCTGCTGTACAGAACAAGAAATTTGAAAGGTCAAAACAGGTCTGGGGAAGGGCAGAGAGGCCTGAGAAGCGGAAGGGAGAAGGAAGCAGCCAGCAGAGCAGAAGGAGGAAACAGATGAAGGCAGAAGGAGATAAGAAAGGCGGACACTGGAGCCAGAGGGTCGGGAAGGAGGGGCTGAGGAACACTCTGTTCTTAGGGACAGATGGAAGGACAAGGGATCACATGAGTCCCTTGGGCAGCCGCGTGGTGAGACTGTGCGTCTGTAAGTGTTGATGCGCTGAAGGAACAAGCAGGCAGGTCCTGGCTGCAGCCATGAAGTCCTGCTCCATCCAAACCCAATTCCGGCCACGGCCATTCCCAGAGGTATTCCTATGAGCAGCAGCAAGACAGTCCTCATTAGGACCTGAAATCCTTTCAGCCTTGCCAAAGTCCTTTACGTGGAAGAGAGACTCTCAGCTGGGAGGTGATGGCCTCTCTTCTTCTACCAACTTGGTTTAAAATGGACCCCTAAACATGTTGATGTTCTTATACAATTTTTTCTAAATTATTGAAAACTTATTCTTAGTAATTTAAAAATCCTTATATATTTCCCAAATAGTTAAAATAGTAATGGATTGGGCTGGAGAGATGGCTCAGCAGTTAAGGCACTTGCCTCCAGTGCCTAAGGCCCTGGGTTCAATTCCCCAGTACCCACAAAAGCCAGACCCACAAGGTGGTGGCCCTGGTTCTCTCTCTCTCTCTCTCTCTATCTATCTATCGATCTACCTATCTATCTATATCTATCTCTCTGCTTGAAAATGAATAAATATTTTTTTAAAAAATAGTAACGGATTTCCTATTCAGCTCAAGTACATTTAGTGTGTGTATTTGACTACTCCATTCATTTGTTTGCTGCACATCAGAAAGATTGGACTATTTGAGCTTCCGTAAGAGCACATAAATGATGGTGACATTACTAAATTTAGGAGTCACTAACTTACATTCACTGATTGAAAAACAACAATTAGGGGGAAAGTAGAGTCGATCACAATTAAATACAAAGGATAGTACAATGAAAACGCCAAAGGATAGCATTTGAATAATGTGGATTTCCAACAATGCAGCTACTAACACCATCTTTCAGTGTTGCTTAAATTTTTGTGTGTGTTTGTCATACAAGCACCCCTGGGTAACTGACTCTTAAGAGCCGTCGTAAGAGGAAAATTTGAAAATAGTGTTTAAGCCATTACCTCACAGTCGTAGAACAACCGAACATTCTTCAGGGCAACTTATATTATTCAACAGACACAGTTTCCAAATCTATGACTAATGTGAAAAGCCTAAATTATATTGTTCATTTCTTTTTAAATTAGCGCACAAAGCGCAGATTTCATTATTGCATTTTCAGACTTACATGCTTCCATGTCATTAAGATGGTTCATCTTGGTTGCCAACTTGATAGGTTTTAAAATCACCATGGAAACAAATCTCTGGGAATATCTGGGATGCCCAGAGGTGGGCAGCTTCATTCCCGCGGCCAGAGTCCCCGACGGTATAGAGAGGAGAGCCCTGGCTCAGCTCCAGCATGCGTGTGGCTGTCATGTGACAGCTGCTTCAAGCCCCTGCTGGCCTGCCTTCCCTGGCACAATGGCCTTGAACCAGAAACTGAAATAAGCCCTTCCTTCCTTACGGTGCTTCTAGTCAGGCATTGGGTCAGGCTCACTCATCCCTCCCCTGTCCCTGGTTCCCTTCCTCCACCATAGCTCACATTCTACTTCATGGCACATGGGTTCCTTCTCTTCCCCTCTCTTGACACCCTTTCCTCTCTCATGACCATCTCTCCTTTCATAACCTGCTCAAGAGCTCACACACACACACACACACACACACACACACACACACACACACACGCGCGCGCCTGCACACGCGCGCGCGCGCGCGCACACACACACAAACACCATGCACATAAATATAGGTTCCCTACATATAGGAGAAAAAACATCTAGAATTCATATTCTTGAATTTGGCTTATTTTCCTTAACATCATGATTTCCAGTTCTACCCATTTTCCTATGAATGTCATAATCTCAATTTTTCTTTCCGATGGAGTAAAAATTCCATTGTGGATCTCACACATTTCCTCTCTCCATTCTTCTGTTGATGGACATGGAGGCTGGTTAGCTTTCCTGGGGATTCTGAACAGTAGTACAGTGAATAGACCAGTGGAAAAAAATAGAAGATCCAGAAATAAACCCATTCTGCTATATTCAAAAACTACAACCACTTCATTAAATAATGCTGGAAAAAAACTGTCTATCTGCCTTAGAGAAACAAAAGTCAATCCATAGTTCTCACTTTATACAAAAATCAATTCCAAATGGAACAAAGGCCTCATGGAAGACCCTAACCTTTGCAAAGGCTAGCTGATACATGCGTAATACTCTTCAAGATGTATGCATAGGCAGGGAAGGGCTTTCTCAAATTGCATTTTTAATTTTATTATAATTATGCTTGTTGCTATTTAGAACATCCCATCAAATGTTGCAACCATTAATGCATCTCAGACATCTTTACCTTTGAGGGGAATAAAATGTATTCTCTGAAAAACTGAAACTTATATGTGACATTTGTTTGCTTAAAGATCTGTACCTTTTAAACAATGATTCCTAGATATTTCTTTATGGATTTTTAATGTATCCTCTTTGAAAATATGGAAAAGATAAGGGATTTAAGTTACTTCTTAGATAAGGATTTGTTTTTAAAGTCAGAGTAGGGAGTAATCTGAATTGAACAAAATGCATTGCCTGCCTGTCAGCTGAGCTGTCTGTAATGGGGTAGAGCGACAAGGAAGTAGGACTGTGCGCACCAAGGAAGGACATTTAAGAGTCTGGTCACAGTTCACTAGGCAGGAGGGGATGAGGAGAGGGGGCAGTCAAATCTTCATCAACTTCCAGATTTCTTCTGTGAGCAATGGGTCCAATGACTGATAAAGCTACTGTGCAATTAATGATGTTCTCTTTAGATTGACTGGGCACCAAGCTGGGCTCTAATCGACATAATCTTGTACTTTCTAGCCCCTCATTTGCAGATGTTTAAACATAAATAAAGCAGCATCTAGTATCGTTTTAGGAGTCATCTTGGTGAGAGTTGGGTCACACACCCAATTTTGTCAACCAAAGAAATCATATTTCATGCATTTAACACATTAAACAAGGGGCACAGGAGGTGTCAAGAATTAGGGATGTAGTAGAGATCCAGAGAGATGCAAATCCTCCTCCAAGTGTTCACAGTCTACAGGGGAACTAAATGATGAAGATGGGGAAAACACTGCCGTAAGACGATGTTTATCCAAGGGGCTGGCATCTGCCCTGGGTTTGCATGGCGAGAGGCTGGCTGGCTCAGGAGGGACCTGGGCTCCAGCAATCTAGTCGGAAGACGTTTATTTGATGTAACATGTGACATTGACATAGAAAACACACCCTCTGGTATACTTACTTAAGGTGAAAAAAGTTGATGTCAATGACTGTTGGCTGAGTTCACTCCTTCCCGTTCAGGAGTCCGCAATCAGGACTGGAGAGACGGCCAAGGGTAAAGACACAAGGTGGGATCTGGTGGCTCTCACAGGGGCACGAAGAAGGCTGCCACAGCAGGACATGGGGAAGAAGCAGGAGGGAGTAGGCAGGGAAGAGCCTGGGGGTAGAGTCCACATCATGCCCAGGCCGGTGGGCAACAGCAAAGGATAGGAGAGGGCGTCTTGAACAGAACTCTGGCTGAGGGGTCCTGTTTCATGCATTCACTGTTGCTGATAGAAAGTCAATACTTTTACAAAGAAAGAACAAGGGAAATATTTGTTATGCTTTCAAGATTTTTATGTAAATGAATCATTTTCCTCAGACTGTTTCTAAGTCAGAGATACTATACTATGCTTCAACATATATGTTTAAGAGCTTGCCTTCAGGAAGAAAATGTCATCTGGAAGAAAGAGAGAGAGAGATAAAGAGGAAGGAAGGAAGGAAGAAAGGAAGGAAGGAAGGACTACCATGCCATAGGATGGCTCGTGCTGACATTGAATCTGTTTTAATTCACATGGCAGCTATGTCCTGACAGTATTAAGACCTGCTGAACTCCTAATTAAGAATAACCAGGATAGCCAAAACAGGATTAAAAAAAAAAGAAAAAGAAAACTACATTTCCCTCAAAATATTCATAATGCTTTTGCAAAAATGGTGCCAAATTCAGATGATGTTGGAACAGTTTGGAGGGTGGGATAAGACATTAGATTTTGACATTATTCTTTGACATTTATATTAAAGAGGAAGTCGTCTCCGATTTAGCAATTTCTGGTATGTACAAATTGAGTATGAATTGCCTAAGAATTCTGAGACATGACAACTCCTTTTTCGTTTTATTCAGGAAGACATCGTTCTGAAAGCCAGCTCCTAACAAACACTTTCGTACATTAAATTCTTAAGTTCTAGAATCATGAATACAAATGTGACCATTAAACACAAAGAATTTTTTTCTCTCCTGAAAACCCTATCTGAAGAGCTTGTGAGGTTGAAGATAAGGTTTTATACAGGCTTATGCTACATTCTTCAGTTAATTGATTGGTTTGTTGATTGACTGATCCATTCATTCATTCATTTTTCATTTAAGTAGTTTGTATCAGAACATACTGAGAAAAAATAGTTAGTAAATAGATGGTCTATATAATCAAATTGTTTGCATAGTTAGTGAGGCACAGTGTGGGGTATTGTTAAATGGGGCACGGAGGATATGGGGTTAAGGGGAGTACACAGGCCCTGGGTAGCCTCTGTGCTGAAATCCTGGAGGAGCTTTGCCACCCCCACCCTTAACCCTAAAACTCCCGGCTCCCTAAGCAAGCCACAAGGAACCCTGCGTTCTCACCCCAGCAGGGCTGACAATAGGTGACAGTCTCTCCATAAACTGCCACCACTGGACTCATGTCCAGAATCGGGTACTTCCCGTCACTCAAGTTACGCAAATTAGGAATTCACAGGTTATCTGCCCTCACCTATCCACTCGCAGGGGGCCCACTCACCACCCTGCTTAACCAATCCCCTTGCTCTCCCCTGCCCCTAATTCTCCTGGCTTCTTCTCTCTATAAATATAATCTCTCCACATACAATAAACGATACATCTGCTCATCACACCCATGACAGCTGGGTCCTGAGAGTTTTCTCTCCCATTTCACACTGCATCGTGGAACCACCCTGCTTCCTTCCAGCTTGGCCACAGACTGAACGCAGCTACTGTGCAGTGTGAGCTCTGCCCCTGCTGCCACCAAAGCCCCGGGGAACACGGAACGACAGCAAAGCAGAGCCATCGAATGTTTTCCAGCAAGAGACTTTAATATAGGATAGAAGCAGAAGAGATGGGCGAGGCAGTGGAGGTCTGTGGAGGAAAGATGTCCTTCCTGGTGGTCATACGACATTAGGAGCCTCGAGGAGGCTGGATTCACATCCTTTTCTCCCTCCTGTCTGGATAATTTCAAGAAGTGCGTGGAAAGGTTTCTTCAGCAGCATCTATCTCACTGAGGTCAGATTCAAGTTTACATTCCAAGAGCAGAATGAGCACAATTCAGATTCACCATAATAGTCTGCAACCTTAAAAGGAAACATTTTTCCCTCTATAATAGAAAAGAACTTTGATTTATCTCAGACTCTGTTATTTTACCTTTACTGAACAGACAGCTTCAATTGCAGGCTTGCGAAGCTTCTAGAAGCTTCCATTCACAACTCCATCATCAGTTTCTCCCTTAGCTTGCCTGGCTCCTCCTTTCTGGCATGTGTCTCTGGGGGGTCACGGGGGCATGCCTGTGTGGAGGCCAAAGGTCAGCACCATCTGGTGTCTTCCTGCACCGAAATGCCATGATGACATAACCAACTTTATAAATCTATAAACTGGAATATAACAAGCTGCACAGATGCTCACAAGTTCGAGGATGGTCCACGCTCCTTGTCTCGTCTCTCTGGTAACAAGCCATCTGAGAGAGGGGGGGTGTCTTTAGAATGAGGAGTGTTAGAATGGAAATGACCACCATGGAGACCGCTCTGACAGAAAAGGTTTTTAATAGGAAGAAGGGGAACCCCGAGCTCCAGGCTAGCTCCCAAGATGGGAGAAGCCCAAAACTCAGACCAAGATCTCGCTTTTAAGGTGGATGTTTAGCTTGGGGGGAGGGGACCATGTGGCCGGTATTTTTCAGCACCAGAGACACAGCAGGTGGGGGGTGTTATCTCCTGTTTTGGGGGCAAGGTCTTAGTAAAACTTCTTCCTGAGGCCACTGGGGGAGGGAACCAAGGTGTTGCCTGAATCTGGACCTAACAAGGAGTGCCAAACAGCAATGCACCTCCCCTCCCCCAAATACTCGAGACAATGGACAAAAACTTCAGAGTGGAAAGAAGCGCCCAAGGACAGCATGGAGCCAGTAACCATGGTGACAGGAGGCTTCCGTCAGGATGGTGGCAATACTGGATAAATGGGATTCCTCTGACTCTGACGTGGTGACAAGCCATGCAAAAACATTCACTCCCCTACTCAATTATCTTGTTGATTTCCCATTGGGCCCAGAACAGAGGATCCCAAATTGCCTTGGCCTCTTCGTGCACACCCCATGCCGGGTGCTGACTCAAGGAGAGAACGGCTAAGAGAAATCCTCATCATCCACCATACTTTCAACCAGAAACCACCCGGCACCAGCTTAATTTGAATTGGGTCAAGAGCATTAGGTAACATTACAGATGGTATTTTGAATATTACATTTCTATTGGTTTGCCTTTAAAAATACACTTTCAACAACACAGTTGATTCTTGGATAGGCTATTAATGCTCAGGATGGTTTTCTTTCTCTAATCAAGGAGAAAGAACTTCTGAACTTGACCTTCAACTTAAAAAGATAAGTTCTATGAAATTGTACATAATGCATAGTTTCTCTCTTGAGGTCTACTGAAATCATTATTGCACTTACAAAATCTCGACGTCTTTTCCCAGTGCATGAAATTAAATTTAGATTTGTTTTGCCCTTGAAAGAAGTCCCGCAGATTTCTACCGGAACCGCACCTGCTTCAAACTATCTTCATGTGGCTGCGGTTACATCCAGAACCCGGGCAGGGTTCCAGCCCATGGGACATGAATTCACTCCTGGGATCTGGTAGTGAATCAGAGGTGCCAAGGAGGCTACAGAGGAGGTGTAACTGGCCGGGTGACAACTGAAGGGAGCTGGCTGGCTCCCAGCAGAATGTCTTCAGTTAGGACTCTTGGTTTTCACAGAGCTTGCCAGTTGGGTCATCTCTCCAAGACCACGTTAATTTTCTAACTGGGGTGGTTACACATAGAAAATAAGGAAAACCCACAAAACTTTCCTATGACTGACAAATCTGTATGCTTAGATTGACGGGGTCCCAGGAGTTGTCATATGACAGAGCTGTGTGGTGTAGATTTAAGGAGTCTCAGGAGTTGTCCTGTGACTGACAGGATCTGAATGCTGGCAGCACAGGCTTAGGGAGTCAATGCTCTAGAGCTAGACTCCTTAGTTCAATCTGATCTCTTATTAATCTGAAGCTCCCTTTCTCAGCTCTGCAGAGACACTGAGTACCTACTACTAACCTTTGTGTAAATAAACCCACATAAAGGCCAGCAGACAGTGCGGTGCCTGGGGCTGAGCTCTCGCTGGCTGGCGGAGGGAAAGGACAGGTAGTAGGTAGGGACAGGCAGAGAGACCTTGAGAAGGTGCAATCACGCAGGCTTGCTCAGGGTGGGGTGAGTCGTGATTTCCACTACAGGCTTGGTCCTCTGGGCCAGATGGGAACGTTGGGCAATGAGCAGCAAGTCTGAACAGGGCCTCTGCCAAGTGCACCCACCCGCACCTGGCCAGTTGCTCTTCCAGGGTTAGCAGTCGCCAATCCTTGACGCGATCCCTCTTCCTCTTTTCTTGCAGATGTTCAAGGATCCACAATCGGGAAGCAAAGTCGGCCAGTAAAACGTTCAGATTCTTCTTTTTTCTTCAACCATTCTAAAGTCATTTCAAGGCTATTTTAGAAATAATTGCTTGCAGTTTCAGATGGGAAAACAAAGTTTATTCGTGTTTCTGGAGGACAAAAGGAAGCCCAAAGGGGTCTTTGATTAATGAACTGTGGTTTTAGAAATTGCATTTTATTCTTTTACTTAAAAGAGAGATAATAAAACATAAAATATTTAGTATGTGATTGTTTTTTAAAATTTATTTATTTGTACTTGGGGTGGGGTGGCCTCTTATTGCTGCAAACAAACACCAGTCATTTGCACCACCTTTGGCTTACATGAGTGTCTTGAGAATTGAACATTATTTCATGAATTCTTCATAGATCATTTAATATGTCGTATACATACAACACAGAACTAGTCAGTATGGTCAATTTAGAGATAAGTAAAATGCTATCCTTACAGACAATAAACTTAAACTCTTTGGTAAGGAATAATGTTAGCAGGAAAAAATCAAGATACATGAATTCTACTTGGTGTTGAAAGGGTTGTGGATATTTAAGTCATGGATGATTGGGGGGGGGGATTGGAACACTGAGAATAATACTATACCGGTTTGTGTGGTGTACATTTATTTAAATTCCCAGAATGTCCAAAAATGAAGCTGAATGAAAGCAATGGACTTTGGATGTCAATGAAGATTCAGTGAATGATGATATTCACAGAAAATTAATATCTACGGAGCACTGTGAGCCTTGGGTTGGCCTAAACCATAGTCTTACAGGAAAGGGGAGGTATACATATATGCTTTAAAAAAATGAATGGTATATATGCAGTAGCATATTATATACACTTTTTGCTTCTTGAATGTTATGCTGTGTGAACTTAATACAAATTAAATAAATTTTCAATGCTAATGTTCAGATTAGCTTTGCAAATAAGCTGAAACCTTCATGTAAATGCAATGCCTGTTTCCTTCCTGTTTTTCCCAGACTATTTAAGCTTTGTTCTAAAATTCCAGTCTTACTTCAATGTGTTTCAAAGATCTTCAAACATGGGGCTGGAGAGATGGCTCAGCGGTTAAGGCACTTGCCTCTAGTGCCTAAGGCCCTGGGTTCAATTCCCCAGGAACCACATAAGCCAGACCC
Organism: Zapus hudsonius; assembly: GCA_004024765.1. Lineage (NCBI taxonomy): Eukaryota > Metazoa > Chordata > Mammalia > Rodentia > Dipodidae > Zapus > Zapus hudsonius. Next base: position 42,755 of record PVHP010007194.1, read on the forward strand.
ACGAGGTGGTGGCCCCGGTGTTCTCTCTCTCTCTCTCTCTCTCTCTCTCTCTCTCTCTCTCTCTCTCTCTGCTTGAAAATGAATAAATAAAATATTAAAAATGTTTTAAAAAAAGATCTCCAAGCATCCTTTCTCGGAGCACATTGATAAAGGGTCAGGTCCTTGGGAGGTCCCCTTATTGCTGGCTGTGCATGGGTGACTCCTGAGCCCACACAAGTGACCGTAGTTCAGAAGTCAAGCTAGCAAGTCCATGGTCCTCCGAGAGTGGAATTTTCCTCTTCTCTCACCTTGAGAAATGAAAGCCAGGTTTGCTTTTCACAAGCAACTACAGATCCATCTATTTTTAGAAAAATGCCTTGCGTGAGTGCAGAAGCGATTACTTCTAATTGGAGTGCAGAGTGAGTGAAGAGGGCTCATCCCAGGGTTGCACATGTGGGCTAAGGCCTGAGGAGCTGCACAGAGCTCCGGGGAGGTAGAGCCCCTTGGTCAGTGGGGAAGAAAGAGCGGCCAAGAGGCCCTCAAATGCCAAGCTAACTGCAGTGTTTGTAGCCCACATAAACCGGGAACTGGTGCGCTCTCAGCTAGGAACGCAGCAAATACCATGGGTTTTTGTTTGGGGCATTTTAAGTAGGAGAGAGTGCGGCTTCACATTGGATGTCTATCTGCTCCCAATTCTGCCGCCAGTGAGGTGGAGTCAGTGGCCACAAACAGACTATGGTGAAAATATTTGTGCCATCAAAACTGTCAAGTGCTACAAAGGAGGACTGTGGAGCCAGATTACCAAACGTCCCTGGTGAGATGCTTTGGTGAAGTCATGCATCAGTCATGGACCGAGGGCTCAAGATCTTCTGACTATTAGTCACAAGAGATATCTCAAGACAAGACAGAGTGCGTTGTTAGAAGTGGACTGGAACCAGATAGGTCCATGTACATGGCTAGAGAAGCATTCTGTAAGAGAGAGAGAGCTCACAGAAGCTGAAGAAACACTGGAACAGATTGAGATATAATGTATAGGGTATCTTCTTTCTATGACACATACAAAGAAAACTATAAGCCAATCAATATTCTTGATGAACAAATATTTGCAACTGAATTCAACAGCACAATGAAAAGATCCCACACAAGAGTCAGGCTGGTTTCCAACAGGAGTTCAAGGCTGACTCAATATACGCAGGTGGATACACTTAGTAGAAGATGTGCTCAACAGATGGGAAACATTTAGACAGTGTTCAACTCCTCTTCAGGACAAAAGCCCTGGAGGAAAGAGAAGTAAAGGAGATGCATCTCATTTCAATAAAGACTATTTATAACAAGCACAGCCAGCATTGTTCTGAATGGGGACAAATGGAAGCTTTTCCTCTAATTCCAACAGCAAGACGGTGATGTCCACACCTTCCAACTCTTACTCAATATAGTGCTTAAATGTTCAGCCACAGCAATAAGGCAAGAGAAGGAAGGAAGTGGTCTTGAAAGAAAAAGAAGTCAACTTATCCCCATTTGCAGATGACATGCCCTTTATAAGACCACAGAGAACCTACTAGAAGAATTTTGGCCTTGATAAACATTCAGCAAAGTAGTGGGACACAGAGCAGCGTGCATGAGTCCATAGTGTTTCTATATAGCTTAATGAACTTCCTAAGAAAAATACCAGGAAAACAATCACATTCACAATTGCCTCAAAAAACAAACAGAATTGTAGAAATCAATCTAATCAATAGTTAAAGACTTATACCCTGAAACATGTAAAACTCTGAAAGAAATCGTAAAAGACATTAGGAGTGATAAGACCTCCCATGATTGTGAGTTAGCAAAACTAATACTGTTAAAAGTGATTATATTTCAAATAAATGAGCTACAGATCTGATGTAATCCTCATCAAAATACCGATTCACCAAACCTTCTTCACCAAAGTAGAAAAAAATAATCCTAAAATCCATTTAGAAGCAAAAAACTAGAAATAGCTAAATAATTTCTTAGCAAAAAGAGTAATGCTGGAGGTTTCACAACACCTGGTTTCAAATTACTCTCTACTTACAATGTAACTCATTATGGACAATAAAAAAAAAAACCTAACTAAAAAAAAAAATTACTCTCTACTGCCATAGGAGCAAAAATAACACGGTAATGACACACGAACATGTGGGTGAATGGGAACACAGAAAATACAGCGATTTGATTCTCAGCAATGGTACCAAAAACACATATGGAAGAAAATTACTTTAACAAATTGAGCTGGGGAAACTATATCTACCTGGGTATGGTGGTGCATGCCTTTACTCCCAGCACTCCAGAGGCAGAGGTAGGAGGAATGCTGTGACTTCAAGGCCAGCCTGGGACTGCAACGTGAGATCCAGGTTAGTCTTAGCTAGAGCGAGACCCTACCTCAAAAAAAAAAAAAAAACTGAATACCCACATGTAGTAAATTGAAAGTAAACCCCATCATTTACCCTGTACAATAATTAATTGAAAATGTATCAAAATCTTTAGTTTATGACATTAAACTCTGAACCTCATAGAAGAAAACAACTCAAGATTCAACCAGAGGCCGTGGCTTTCTGAGTGCAACTTTCATAGCTCAGGAAATAAGGGCAAGAATTGATAAACATGAGTTCAACAGACTCCAAAGCTCTTGCGTGTCCAGCAGAGGAAATGGTCAAGTGACGGCCTGTAGAACACAATCGTTGCCAGCTACTTAGCCCAAGAGGGATCAATCTCCAGAACACGTACAGAACTAAAACTGTCAAACATCAAAAGAGTATGTAATCCAAACAACCAATGGGCATATGAGCTGAACAGCTACTTCTCAAAAGAAGAAATGAAAATTACTAATAATTACATGAAAAACAGTAACACCTCTAGCTGTCAGGGAAGAGAAAAGCAAAACCACATTAAAAAAATGATCCAGGGCTGGAGAGCTGGCTCAGCGGTTAAGGCACTTGTCTCCAGTGCCTAAGGCCCCCGGGTTCAATTCCCCAGTGCCCACATATGCCAGACCCACAAGATGGTGGTCCTGGTTCTCTCTCTCAATCTCTCTCTCTCCCTCTGCTTGAAAATGAATAAATAAAATATTAAAAAAAAAGATCCACTCAGGGTTGCCATCATCAAGAAAACAACTCACCAGTGTGGTGAGTGGGGGGGCAGGGGGGGCATGGGGCAAACACTTACACACTGTCTGTGGGAATGGAAATTAGTCTAGCCTCTATGGATGGGAACAAGAGTTTCTTCCAACAACTGAAATCGACTTACCATTAGGTATAACACTGCTGGTTTACACCTGAAAGAATCCAAGTCAGCCAGTGACAGAGACATCCGCTGACTGTGTTTATCACAGTTCTTTGCACAGTTAAGTTGGAAATTAGCCGAGAGACTCCTCGTCCTATGAATGGATCAACAAAGACAGGAAGATGGTGGGTCACAGTGACAAGTTCACAGTTCAGAGAAGGAATATTATTTGAACACGATGAAGAACAAAATCAGACTGTTTGCAAGGAAATGGTTGGAACTGGAGGGCATCGTCGTGTCAAATGAAATAAGCGAGACACAGAAAGTCAAATATCATTTGCTCCTCTCCTAGGTGGCACACAGAGAAACGAAGTTGTCTTGAAATAGAAGGAACACACGAAAGAGAACGGGGACGAGGGGAAGGGGAAGGAGTGAGGGTGACGGGAGGTGAATATGGTCCATGAAACCCAGGATTTTGTACAATCAATGCACACTTTTAAAAAGCTCACTCTAAATAAAGACAATCCTTTCTGCATTTCCAATAAGTCTTCATCTACACAGTTGATCACATTGTCTTACAGCGATAAACATACAAACATTGTCAAACAATCTGAAAATTACACAATTATAGAAACTTCCAAGAGTAGCCTCCTTGGGTTGGGAAAAGATATGAAACTAACAAGGCTGTTTATAAGCCAAATAATGTCCCAAAGCTATGAAATAAATAAGATTGCTTCAATTTTGGCCTCTTGCATTTTTATGTTAACTCTGTTTTTAAAATATTTTTAAATATTTTAAAATTTAAATATTTTAAATTATTTGTGTGTGAGAGAGAGAAATAGAAACACATATAGAGAGACAGAGAAATAGAAACAGAGAGAGAGAGAGAGAGAGAGAGAGAGAGAGAGAGAGAGAGAGAGAGAGAGAGAGAGAATGGGCACGCCAGGGCCTCTAGCCACTGAAAATGAACTCCAGACACATGTGCCACCTTGTGCATCTGGCTTTATGAGGGCACTGGGGAATCAAACTTGGGTCCTTTTGCTTTGCAGGAAAACACCTTACTGTTAAGTCATCTCTCCAGACCTCCATTTTTTTTCTTTTATGAGAGCAGTTCTCATACAGTCCAGGCTGACCTCGAGCTCTCTGTAATTCCTGAATTTTGCACCAGATCCGCTCCTGTCTTTTGGTATGTTGGTCCCTCTGTCATTGGAGACTCCCCTCAGCTCAGCATCTTCCATTCTCACAGGTTGACTTCTTTCATGAAAATAGAAGATTTAGAAAAACTCCCTCGGGCTTATGGAATCTTCTGATAACTATTTCACCGAAATCTGCTCCCTGTGTTCAAAATCTCTTCCCTTCCAAACAAGGCCTCCAACTCCAAGTTGTACATTTCTGACCACGACCCTAGCATTCTTCCAAGTATTTTCCCTGCCTTTAACCTTTCTTCTCCTGATGTCATCAGATGGTTTCTACCTACATCGCCTCGGCTCTGTTCCAGCTTTTTGAGCTCTTTCTTTGCCATCAAAATCAGTTTCTCGGCCGCAGTTTATTTCAGTCACCTCCATGACTCACTGAAGTAATTATTTCAAAAAACAGGTTCAATAACATCACCTCCCAGACAAGAAATCATCACTGCTTCTTATGAGCAGCCAAATTAACATAAGTGGCCCCATTTCACAAGCACAGCCAGGCCTCTGCTAATCAGCACATCCCACTGGCTCAAAGAGGTTCACAGCCAAGTTCATCCTCGATGATTCAGGGAATATATTCCTCCAGGAAAGGTGGGGCATTGGCAGAGTGAACGTGGGATCCTGTAGAAGAGTTATTTCAACCACTGGATTAAGGAGAAATCTGAGGCGTCAAATGTTATTTAATTTTCTTAGGCTCAGCCAGTTGCTTGGTGCTAGGATTTAATCCAGGCTCTTTTTGTTGATTTCCTTACTCTCTTGCATCGCTGTAATCTGCACTATAATTTGTAAGAAATGATGCATTATTTTCTTACCTTCCATAAAAAGATCTATCATTCTATTAAAAGAATTCATAGGATATATCACATAGCCTGTGCAGTACGCTTATACATTTTAACAAAAAAATTAAAATCTTATTTAATATGGCAAAATGTAAAACCAGGCAGGGTCTGGAGAGATGGTTCAGCACTTTAAGGTGCGTGCTGACAAAGCCACGCCCTTACAGCCAGCCACGCAAAGTAGAACTTGCAGTGACAAGAGGCCCTGGAGTGCCTACTCTTTCTCTCGTCAATAAATAAAAATATTTTGAAAAAGAATACCATGCAGATTTAATTTTGAAACCATGAATAGTACAAATAAATAATAGAGGAAAACAATTATCTTTAGTTATTTTGACAGGATTTTGTTAGTGTGCACACTGCAAAATTCACGTGAAAGAAGCTGCATTTATCTGTTTAGGTATCGTACTAGGCATGCTCATATTTTTCATGATATCCTATGAAGTTTTCCTTTTTTTAAATTAAATATATATTTATTGTCCATAATGAGTTACATTATTTAGTGGGCAAACAATGCGTTGTTATCCCGAATTCCCCAATTCCCCCCTCCCCATCCCTGATCAGTTGGATATCCTCCTCCGTGGGCTGTCTGGATTAGTCCTTGTGGCAAGTTTTACTTTTTATTACCAAAATTTACAGTAGCATAAGCAGTTCGCTTGGTGTTCATTTCTACCTCGTTTCCAATTACAGAAAAATTGAAAAGTAACCCTTCCTTCCCTTCTGTAAGAATCTTTCTCTTTAGAAGCGTCGACTAATCGTCAGAGTGGAAGTTGACAGCCTGGTTGAAAACATTTCCAGCAAGAGTTTGATTGGAATCAAAGAGGGTAATTGATATCACTGCCCAAACACTGGGCGATACTGGTGGGATCTGTGAGACCACGCAAGGTCGGCATTGACCGCCCTGACCTCAGAGTTTGCGTGATGTGAGGAGACAGCAGCCTCCCTCCAGCGGCCCTTGGGGCTCAGCCTGGGAGAGCCAGTAGCTCAGGGGCAGATATGAAAGAGTGGGGTCTGCAAATTCAAATCTTTCTGCCGGCATCCAAATCAGGACAGAGGTAGGGGTTTGCATCGCTAAGAATAACTGATGCCCAGTTTCTCCTTCCTGCATAAGCAATCAAGGTGTTATTCAGCATGGTTGATTAACATAATAATAAGCAAGGGAAATTTTGTTGCATAGGTCACACATCGTATGCATACATATGAAAACGGGAGCTCCAGACTCCTAGCAGGAGTCGGTACCCAAAAGCAGTGTTTCTGAGTCTGAGTGGCTGCAGATCCCTGCCTGCTCTAAGAACCTTTATATTCCTGATGTCCTGCTGTCTTCCTAACTAAGGAAGTCTTTGGTGGTGTTTTGTTTATAAAGCTTCCCACCCACCCTATGCACAGCCAAGATGAGAAGAGCCCTTGACTTGGAGTGTAGCAGTTACTAATGGTGCTCCAGAGAGCAGGCAGGTACAGTGGGGACACTCCAAGCGCATGTGACTGAATGGGCACAGGATGTGGTCTGAGGTTGTGACTGAAATTCCGTCAGTGGGCTGCACTGTGCACTTGGGAGAGATAAGGCGGTGTCAGAGGCAGCTGGGCAGGCCTTACAGAATCCTGGCACATCTTCTCTGTGGCCATACTAAGAAGCTTGGCTTTGGTCCCTAAGTGTCCAGTGGAGCAGGTGCATGGACACAGCAGCCCTTCAGGCAGCAGCTTGGGGAAGGAACTGCGGGGAGAGCCATTAGTATTCCAGGAAAGAAGAGAGGCCATGCCCAGGGCAATGGGTTAGAAGGAACCCAGCAGCAGTGTCAATGATCAGTGGAGGAAGAGTAGAGAGTAAGAATGACACATGTCTCAGGGCATCTGCATGACCAGGGTCATTCACAGATGTCCTCAGTTCCTTTCTCGTGTCCCTCTCTGCACTGCTTCTCAGGGACGATTACTCAGCTCATACGTGAGCAGAGCTGAGAGAATTAATGCTGTCCGCTTTCATAGGACACAAAGCTCTCACAGGATGGAGGGAAGCCCCCATGGAACCTTTCCACTCTTCCCGCCAGACCTTCTTCTTTCCTGACATAGATTGAATGTTTCATCTCTATTAAATTAGTATGTTGAAATCCTGACCCTAAAGACAATGATATTTTCAGTTGGAGTTTTTGGTAGATGATTAGATAATGAGGAAGGAAGCCTGAAAAATGTCATTTGTGACCTTCCAAAAGAGGCTTCAGATATAACTGAGGTTCAGATACCAATGAGGACATATGACGGCCATGAGCCAGAAAGCACCAGTCATTAGATTCCTGGCCCTGGAGCCACGAGAAGCAAGTGGTTTTCACAGACCCCAGTGTAGGGACGCTGATATAACAGCCTGGATGAATCAAGATGCCTCCCCTCAGCAGCACAGATGCCGCAGTGACTGTCTCCTCCCGCCTCCTCCCCTTCCCTTTGCCCCTTACAGAAGTCTCTCTCGACAGGCCACAAGCGCCCGATCTCGGTCAGTGTCTGCTTCTTAAAGGATCCGAGTGAAAACAGATAGCCAAGCTTCTATCCCAACCAATCTTGGCTCCGAGGCCCCACCTCCATAATGCTTTGCTTGGAGTCCTCAGCTATTTGTGGGTGGCCTCGGGCAGAGAGCTGGTCATGGGCTGGATATTGCGGTTGGACTCTACATGTCTGTTACTGATGTACTTGACACTGGTGACAGTGAGAAAGAAAGGAAGGAGACAACTGCAGGTCGAGTTTTCCTTCAGATCTTTGAGTCCAGAGAATCAGCTTGGGGACAGAGAAGACTTGCCTTCAGAGTTAGAAGCTCAGTACATTTATTGTATGTTAACTGTTTTTGGATAAAATTTGATTGTACAACTCTCCAAAACAATCCTTGGAAGATGCTAGATTCGATTTATGGGCCCAGAAAGAGCTAAGATACACAGTGTCCTCATGTTTTGCAACTAGCTGGCCCCAGGTGATGTAGCAGTCACCTGCCGTTGCTGGGACCAAACTCGGGATGTCAGCATCATGGGGAGAGAGGGGCTTGTTCCATTTAGAGTCTCAAGAGAAACTGCCTCGTGGCAGGATGTCACAACAGAGCAGGAGCTGGCCATCACATCTTGGCACAAAATCTGGGAGGCAGCAGTAAGAGAGAGCTGCCTCCAGCAAGGGAGACTCGGGCTATGACACCCCAGGGCTCACCCTGAGTTACACACCTCCACCTGCCAGCAAGGCTCACCTCTCACAGGCTCTACTCACTGGGGATGGAGAAGGGGGGCTTGATCACATACAGAAGCCTACGGGGGACATTTCACATTTAAACCACCACATTTAGGTCAAAGATTTGAGGAAGCTACAAGTGCCAATCCTGACTGCTCTGTAGCTTGTTCCCCTTTGACTTCCTATGTAACAAATGACATCTGGATATAAAAATCTGGGCTACCATTAAATACACTAAATGTGACAGTGTCTCCACTGAACAGAGGTCCCCAGTGTTAAGAAATACATCTTTGAAAGGCACATTCAGAATTCCAAGCTTTCTATGACGTGCCAGTGTGGGTGCTGCTTCTCAAAAACTGGAATATGAATTATTTCATAAATAGTCAGGTTAAACAAGAATGGTTTCAGGTAAAGATTGAGAAATCAAGAGGTGTGGTCAAAGGATAAGCCAGTGAGACAGAAACCAACAATTTTGACACAAAGACCCCTAAGCTCACAACCTTAAAGCAGCCTTAAGACTCATCCACCATGACTCAGGGAACTGAGCGGAAGAGGGGGCGGAAAGATTGTGAGAGCCGTGGTGGAGGAGATTATCCAGAGGCATGGCCAGGAGAACCTGGCTGAATACTAGGCGATCCATGGTCCCCTGTCACAAGGACTGATCCAGACGACCCATGGAGGAGGTTAGCCAGTGGAGGGGGGAGGGGAGGGATAACAACTCATTGTTTGCCCACTAAATGTTGTAACTCATTATGGACAATAAATTAAAAAAAAAGAGGTGTGGTCAAGAAATAGCAGTGTATAAATGCTGGTGTGGCTGGTAATTGCTATAATAAGTCCTCCTGCTTCCTGAAATCAAGGATCTTGGCCGTGTTTATTATTCACAGCCCTTCCAACCGCCAGCCAGGATCCAGGGCACTCCCAGGACACCTGCTACTTGGGAACCTGGGCTGAACCCCCAGACATTGATTCTTTATCGTGAAAGAAACGGACACCGTAGCCTCCATGGGACCTTCCAAGGTTGCAGGCTGCTGACTCTATCAAAAGAGCAAATGAGGCACCTTCAGGAAAACCAAGTGGAGATAATACTCATTCCACAAAAACAAAACGACACAAAAAACAAAACATTTTTTTTCTTAAAGCAGAAAAACACCCAGCAAATAGTAGATAATACTGCAGCAATATTTGTTGAATTAATATTGACTTAATAAATTACTTTGCCTTTGGTGGCTTTTCTAGAGCCAATAATAGTTTTAATATTTAAACACTTTTGAAGGATGAACAGAGTTATTAGAAGTGGCTTGTAAAGCAATTATTTTTATGCTTTTTGGCATAACAACAAATCTAGTCAATTTTCCTATAAGAAATGGGTTCTCTTCTTTTAATATTGGTCTTCCAGCTTAATGGTTAATGGTTATAGTCTTTAACTTTTTCATTTCCGATGACAATAATGTCAATGAAGGCTACAACATAGCATAAAAAAGATACTAACTTCAATCTATGCACAGTGGAATAAATCTGATTTAACATAAATCACATTAAGAAATAGAATGACACCTTAATTAGCAGAAGGTCAAGCCAGAAGGAGTACCACTGATTTAAAAATGTCCAGGATCATAGACCGTTGATAAACAGCCCTATAAGTGGAAATAAAATATGTTCAAATGATGTCCAATGCCCACTGGCAGCAAGATGCGCCCTTACCAGCTCTAACGGCCCCAACAAGTCTGAGGGTCTGTCCTCATCCTTTCCTCAAAGGCAGATGGTAACCAGTGGCTGCTACTGACAGATGTGCTATCTAATACAGTGAGCCATCTGGACCCAGGGACACCAGCATCCCACCCAACAGCAGAAGACCCTCACCAAGCCCTCCCCCCCCCCAGCCTTTTCCTTTGCTCCACTCTAGTCTCCTCGCCTCCATCCAGCTGTGGAAGAAGAGCTGAGCCAGGATCCCAGCACAGCACCCGGCAAGCTGAAACCACAGACTGAGGAATACTGGCTCCTGGTGGCACTGCCCAGCCCCAGTGGGTCCTGGCAGATGGACTCTGAGGCCACTAGCAAGAGGAATCAGATGTTGTCTATAAATGAAAAGGGATTTTTAAACAGCTCCCATGGAATTGTTTCAATGAGAAGTTAGAAGTCCCTGGGAAGAAATGAAACAGGAAAACCTGAGCAAAGAAATAGCACTGATAGAAGCAAAACCATGAAAATTATAAACGTGTGCAACAGCAGGAGCAGCCAAGCTCACTGGGCTCAGAAGGATGGAAATGACAGTAGAACGAGTCAGTGACCAATGAAACCTACTACTCAGTCCATGACTAAGCCCTGAACATTAAGACCCATAGGAAAGGGCCTTGAAGGAGCCAAGGAGAGGCAGCACATTACAGATGGGGGGGGCATGTGGAAGGGAGAGAATCTCACAGGAAACCATGGAATCTGGGAGACAGGGGACCGGCATTTTTGTCTTGAAAGGAATAAAAAAGCAGCCCTGAACACTGTAATATATGGAAGCAGTTTTGCAGAAATAAAGACATTCTCAGGGAAGGAGAAATAAGAGGATTTCCCCCCAGCAGATACACATACCCTCAATGAATAGCTGAAGGACCCTCGATGAGCAGGAAGAGTGATGGACCGATGAATCAGGGATGGTTAGATTCAGAACCGTTCTCCTCATGATGCCTCAATCCTCTTTGCCGCTTGAAGTAAATGTGCTAACACCATCAATCTGTTGTGGGGCTTAGTGTACCTGGAAATGTTTGAACTGATTCTATTTAAGTCCAGAGACACTTAAAATCTCAAGAATAAAGCAGACCTAAAACTCACCCACCATGACTCAGGGAACTGAGCGGAAGAGGGGGTGGAAAGATTGTAAGAGCCATGATGGGGGAGAATATCCAGAGACATGGCCCCCTCAGCAACAATGCACAAAGGTGTGGGGGGGAACCTGGCTGCTTCCTGTACTATTTACAAACCCCATGGACTGATCCAAAATGGCCACGAGGAGAGTCCCCAGTGGGTTGGAGACAGGGAGGAGGTAAATGGGGGTACCTTCATAAGATTTGCTCATACAATGTATCTAATTGAGGATAATTAAGACAGCAAAAAAAGTGAAGCAGGTGAAGGGCTTATGTGATAGGAAGCTCTGAGAACGTCACTTAGAAGTGGTACAGTATCAATATCAGTATATTGTGACGAGCTATGTATGAATATTTAATATCCCCACAGGGGCCACCAAGGACAGAATCCCAAGTGATAGTCTCAAAAACAGTATAAGTCAAAGAGCAATGATAATGTCTTCAGGTCACCAACCCATGGTTCCACAAGAAGAAACAAGGACACAACCCAGAGAAGCAGTCGACATACAGTGGAATGACAAGTCCTGTTATTATGACAGTCAGTGGGAAAGGTGACCTGACTCAGTAACCCGGTGGAAAGACAGAGATCAGAAGACTGGATTGGGAAGATGGCTCCATTTCATCATGCCAGTGAGATGGCAGCTAGGTAGTCGGACTTGACCTCACGCTAAAGCTAACGAGCAGTGTGAAGTGGGCTGGAACACGAGGTCAGCCCAGAACTCTTTCCTGCTGTGCACGAGGCTGTAGGGATGGTCCCGGCCTGGTGAAGCAAACAAGAGACAACAAAGACAAATGAGAATCTAGATTAATATTAGACAGGGAATATCTCAGCACAGAGAATGTTACTCTGGGAAAAGAGGAGGATTAAATGTTGATAAAAGAAACTGCAGTTGGATGAGATGATGTTTCTTTAATTATATCCTAGGTATGCAAAGTCATCTCTTTCTTATTTCAACAACTTCTCTGAAAATTATAGAACCCAAATCCTTATTTTTGTTATATGTTCTTCTCTTGAGTTTAATAGTTCACTGTTCACGTGACGATTAAGTTTCACTTATCTGAAAGCTACTGGAACCAAATAATCATAAGCACCTTTTGAGTATAACCTGAATATCAGATGAAAATAATGATTATTTTAAACACATAAAGGCAACATGTGATCTGCCTGTTATCTACATGAGCTTCCAGAGATTTTTTTTCAAAGACTCAAGATGTATTCTAAATAAATCAGTGGTGATATCTTGAGTCCTGAACCCTTGAGATATAATGGAAGAAAACAGAAGATTGTAAGAACATGGAGTTTGATTATTCTGAAACATGCAAAATATTCTCACCATCAGGGATAATTTTTATTTTAATAATTTAATTACACAATCTTCAGCATTGTAAAAAAAATTAATTAAAGTTGATATTTAAAGGCATTAGAATGAATGCCTTAACTTGGAATCTTCATGTAACTGTAAAAAGTGGACTTTTCTCCTAAATAATACAGGACATTTTCTTTTCTTATAATGGTCTGTTGTCTTCCTCTTTCAAAAAATTCATCTTCCACATTTAAATTAAGGGAATAGTTAGTAGGAGAAAAGCTTCCCTGTAGAAAATAGCAACTTCTAGAATTTCTTTGGAAAGAAATTCTATCTTTAATTAAGAACTGCCAGGCTGAGAAATGTTAATCATACATTAGTAAAACTGAAAGAAATCTAAAGGTTGCAACAGATCATTAAGATCTGTCAGTGACAAACAGAAAGGAAAGGAGCGCCTGAATGCTGTCATCAGAATCCATGTAGCAAATAAACTTCATCACCAAGCGCTCTGCAGAATCAAGACTGTAAGACCCAGATGGAAAGCATTTCAGAGGCGTTCAAATAGCCGATGGAGCGTCTGTGCACTTGCACAATTGGAGGGCTCCCAGCAAGCAGTCCCGCTCGGGCCCAGCCCCAGGGCAGATGCTGACTGACTGTCAGGCTCCCTGGTCCAGAATCCTCTCAGCAGCTCCACAGTGTGGGCTCCAAGCTTCAGTCAGTCATTCCTCACAGAAAAAGCACACTCCCAGAATCACACTGTCAATAAAGGATCCAATCCAATCCAAGCGCCCATCCCCCAGAGCACTCAGGATCTGTGAGGCTCATCAGCCACTAACAATGTTATAATGACTTGTACTGATGAGTAATGATGAAGGGGCTGTAACAGACTTTTCAAGGTCAGAGTCAAGTGAGAAAAGAAAGAGCTATGCAATAGCAAGTGGATCAATTACAGCTTGTTAACAGGATGCCACGACTGTTTCCAACAAGCACTGAAGGAAGTTCAGTCCATCTGCTCTGGTGGTTTCTTCAGAAATGCAGGATAAAGGAAACCTAGTTACACTGATCTTGGGACTAGAGTTAGTGTACCTATTGAGCTCTGGTTAATGGTGGGGAGTTGGCCCTGTTACCGTGTACAACCTAGCTTCTCAGCACAGGATTCCTCATGCTTAAGTTGTCCAACCTGTGATCTCCATAAGCAAACAGCCTCGACCACCTTTAATATAAACACACATGCACACACACCTACATGCACATACTTGTGCACACACACACAGGCATGCACACACAAATGTCCTTACATCTGGCTTTTTGGTTATGGGCCAGACTGTTCCTGTCGTCTAGAAATAGCTGGAGGAGCTCAAGTGTCCCCTGACACTTCTCAAAGAGGCATTCCTGATAGAGTTGAACTTGGCAGCCAATACAGTGACTCAGCAATTTGTGGGCAGGGAATGCGAGAAGGAAGGAGGACTTTCCATGTTGGCTTTGGGCAAAGCACAGGATTCTTTGTGCATAAATGAAGAGAGAGCTACAGTTGCTGGTTTTGTCCTTTAGTCTGAAACTCTATTAATGTGTGCAAAGATTTCTGCAAAGGAAACAAATCCCATTTGCCTAATTGAACTCCTAGGATGTAGAAATTTTGTAAGCTCATACCAAGAAGATGATCATATTTACAGAAATATATCCATATTACAATGGTAGAGATATAAGATTTTCCTGGATGCTGAGATGTGGTGTGTGTAATCTAATAAACACTTGGGAAATGTGGAAAAAGTTGTTGATCTTATTTTGCAGAAGAGCAAGGGAGGGCGGAATGTTAAGGAGGATCCAGCAGCCTGTGTGGGAGGCAGTATTATTGCTCCTGGGAGTCACACTATGCAGGTATGATTATACCTATATAATTATGACAAAATCTCACAGGCCGGGTATGGTGGCACACACTTCACAGCCATCACTCAGGAAGCTGAGGTAGGAGGAGCACTGAGAGCCAGCCTGGGCTACAGGGAGCGTTCCCGTTCAGTCCAGGCTAGAA